>JAECUM010095605.1:0-40882 GCA_016617855.1 Megalonaias nervosa
GTCAGACACTTGGTGATGCTATTAATTTTTATGTTGAAAAGCGTCACCGATAAAATGCTGCCCTGGGGCACACCCATCTCTTGATCGTGCATATCAGAGAGGGTGGAGCCCACTCGTACCTTGAATTCCCTGTCTGAGAGGAAGTTTGATATGAACGAGGGCAGTCGGCCTTTTAGACCCAGATCGTACAGGTCATTTAGTATTCCGTACTTCCACGTTGTGTCATAGGCCTTTTCCAGATCAAAGAAAACCGCTACTAAGTGTTCCTTCTTGATAAAAGCGTCGCGAATAAATGTTTCCAGTCTAACCAGATGATCATTGGTACTACGACCATAACGAAAGCAACTTTGGAAAGGAGATATTAAATTGTTGGTTTCCAAATACCATACAAGCCGAGAATTGATCATTCGTTCCATTGTTTTGCAAACGCAGCTAGTTAATGATATGGGTCTATAGTTGCTAGGATCTGCGCTATCTTTGCCTGGTTTGGGAATTGGTATTACTGTTGCTTCTTTCCAAATTTTTGGTACATTACCAGTAATCCAGAAATCATTGAAGATTTCCAGAAGAACTGTTAAGGATGGTTCTGGAAGGTGTTTCAATAACTGGTAATGTATATCGTCAGGCCCAGCGGATGTATCATGAGCCTTATTCAAAGATTCCATAAGCTCCGACAATGAAAACGGTTGGTTATAACTCTCGGAGTTATTCGATGTGAATTTCAACCGTGTTTTTTCTTTATGAGCTTTCAATCTTCGGAAAGCTTTTGAATAATTAGACGATGAGGAATTTTTGGAGAAACAATCAGCAAGTACATTAGCTATTTCTTGTTTGGTATTGAAATTGTTTTTATTTAGCATCAGATGTCGGAATGAATTGTATTTTCCCTTTCCATTTATTTTGCGGATCGTGTCCCAAACTTTCTTTATTGAGGAACGAGAGTTTAAAGTTGAAACATATTTTTTCCATGATGCTCATTTACTTTCTTTAATTATGCGGCGAGCTTTGGCCCGAACAATACGGTACTGAGTTAAGTTTTCGGGCGTTGGACGATTATTAAATTTTTTCAGTGCTTCTCGACGTTGTCTAATGGCTTCTTTACATTCTTTAGTGAACCACGGTTTTGGGTTCTTTTACAATTCGGCGAGGACTTAGGAATGGATTCTTCTGCAATCTCAATTAAGACGGATGTAAATTGTCGAATAGGATCAATATCGTTTAGGACGGTATTCCTGTTAAGTCTAGCTGTACAAAGTGTTTCAAACTTGGTCCAGTCAGCTTTCTTTAAATTCCACTGTGGAATCGTGTCATCAATTGTAACGTTGGTGTTCTTAAGAGAGATTGGAAAGTGATCACTGCTGTGAAGGTCATCAGCGACCTTCCAATTATAATCCAAAAGTAGTGAAGGAGAACAAATTGTTAAGTCGATACATGTGTATGTACCAGTTCCTGGGTGCAAGTACGTCGGAGATTTGGTATTAAATAGACACAAGTCGTATCTAGTAATAAAATCTTCGACCCTTTTGCCCCTGTCGCTTATGTAATTTGATCCCCATAAAATATTATGGGCATTAAAATCACCGAGTAAAACAAATGGTGCAGGAAGTTGTTGAACAAGCGTGTCTAATTGTTTGGTAATAAGTTGGTGTTTGGTGGTATATAAATAGAACAAAATGTAATCACTCGATGTAGAGTGACACTCACAGCAATGGCTTGCAAATTTGTGTTTAAAGGGATGACGCTATGTGGGGCTCTATTGTTCACAGCAATAGAAACCCCTCCTGAGGCCCTGTCAACGTTCTGTAAGTAGGTGTTAAACAGGGAGTAGTTTTTAAGTGTGATGTTGTCCCTATCTTTTAAAAAGGTTTCCTGAAGGCATAGTATTGCAGGATCATATTCGTTTAAAAGCAGGAGAATATCATTGTAATTGGCTTTAAGTCCTCGACAATTCCATTGTATGATCGTGTTCTTCATTATAAGTTTAGATTGGAGATTTTGGAGCTAGGTTAGACTTTTCGCGGAGAGAATCTATATGGTTATTTCTACGGAGGAAGTACGGGGATGATTTTTTTGTTAGGTCTGGAGCTACTTTGAGAACATGGAGCAGTATCTTCTGCATCCATGCTCTCAATGTCCCCAAACCTGTTATAGAGTTTGATGGGGTCTTCTGACCCCTTTTGCTGCCTATTTCCTTGTGATCTGTTTTTGGTCTTTGGTGATTTCTGTTGTTGAGTATTATTGAATGTTGTTTGGGTAGATGCCGTGGTTCTTTGTGCTTGGTAATGGGGGGTGTTAGTGCTTGATGTTGACTCGGGTGCATCTGTCTGCGTTTGAGCGTCCTTCGTTGCCTTGGGATTGTTCTTCACTACAGTGGAGAAGGATGGGCCAGGAAGAGATATTTTTGCCTGTACAAACTTTCTGGCCTCTGGATAGGGAATGTTGGATGTGTATTTAACCCTCTGTATTTCCTTCTCCTGTTTCCAGGTATCACAATCCTTGGAATTGGCGTGGTGCTGTTTTCCACAGTTGACACAATGCGGAGTGGCTCTACACTCAGATTCCTGGTGAGAGTGATCTCCGCATCAGCCACATATTTGGCTTCTTGAGCAGCGGTCTTCATGATGACCATATTTCTGACACTTATAACATCGAAGTGGATTTGGTATGTACACATCAACCTTCACTTGCAGAAAGCCAACTTTTACCACTCTGGGTACTGTTGGCTTGTTGAAGGTGAGTATAATGGTGTTGGTGTCCTGCAGGTTGTTGTTACGTTTAATACGTATTCTACGGACTGCAGTGACACCTTTGTTTTTCATCCCTTCAATGATATCCGTGTCGCTGACTCCAGCCAAGTCACGACAGCGAATCACGCCTTTGGACGAATTGAGTGTTGTGTGGGCGAACGAGGTCACTGGAATATCGAAAAATGTTGGCATTTTCTTGAGGTTTTCTGGTTGACCTCGTCGCTCACACTCGAGAAGTAGGCAGCCCGATTTTAACTTTTTAACACCTTTTGGTGTTCCAATCAGTCCCATAATTGTTTTCTCGATCACAAACGGAGAGAGTACATTAAGCGGTTTTGTGGCATCTTTAGACTGTATAACCATGAAGCGTGGAAATGAATCCACACCACATGGTTCGTCATCTGAGTCAGATAAAGTTTTGGTACGCTTGAGTTGATTTTTTTTGGATATATCCATGTTGGTAGATTTAAAATTCAGCACCCGTGCTCCCCGCCCACCAAGGAGCCCAACAAGGGGACACTTTTCAAGTGTCAGGGATACACAGATGTTATACTCAGTAGGTAAATTCACCTCCTGATTCATCCCATAAGACATAATCAGTCGGTAAAATTACCTCCCAATTGACCCGTTGAGCCAGCGCCTTCTAGGAAGTCTTCGAAGACTTGGAAAATGGAAAGTTAAAGGGATAGAATGTAGGGGCAACGGTGGTATCAAGAGAGATACAACGAGAAAGATAAAGAAAGTGAGCGAGTAAATAAAGACCTCCTAGGGCTCGGCGTGACCAGCCGATTTGTCGAGACCGGGCCCATCCCGACCACCCGTCTAGAAGAAGTAGAGGCCAAAGTAGTGTATTGCATCGGAAAGCCTCTGCTCAACTACCAGGATCTTTTCCTCCTCCGACACGGGTCGCAACCCACGGCAAACAGGTTGCCTCTACTTAGTCGCCTCTTACGACACGTAGCGAGGCACGGCGGGCCAATTCTACAACCCCGGACCCGCAGGGGGATTGTTATTTTGAACATATCCCTATGGTGTTGCATTAATGTTGTTGCAAGTGTTTTGGTATTTATTTTCAGGAATGTATCGTTTGGGCTGGAAATGAACAGCGTCAAATAAGCAGGATGATATCTGTGTTTCTTTGTCGTTCCATTGTTATTTTTGTCACCCTGACGAGCGCTCCGCTTTATATCGGTGGAGCACGGACGTGAAGGAAAACATCCCTTACACTCACTTCACACCATATTTACTATCCACACAAACGGACGAGAACGCATATAACACACACTCTACTATCCACACAGACGGGAAGATAAGAAAAAACACTATACTATCCACACAGACGGGAAGAGAAGAAAAAACACTCTACTATCGACACAAACAAACGGGAACGCGTAAAACACCATATTTACTATCCACACAAACAAACGAGAACGCATAAAACACCATATTTACTATCCACACAAACTCATGCTCACGCATGTAACACACACTCTACTATCCACACAGACGGAAAGAGAAGAAAAAAAACCACTATACTATCCACACAAACGGGAAAAGAAAAACATACCATATCTACTATTCACACAAATGTACGCCAACGCAAAACTCGCACACATCAGTAAATGAGAGAGTGTTTATAGTCACACTACTCTACGTTCACACAAATTGGCAACTTGAATAGTTCGAGATATCTGGTTAGCTCTCTTTCCAACTTCAGATGCACCTGGCTGATGGTGACACCTCCCAGGTCTGGCCCCAGAGACAGTGTCTGCTCTAGTCCTGCTCCCAATTCAACCTTTCTCTAGGGAGTGCAGAGGGAGGTTGAGTGGCTTCACTATCCCACTCCTCTGTGGGACAGTGAACACTTGTACTCTCTGTCTTCTATGGTAGAGTCGTGGATGTTGTTGTGGCTATGGCTGTGACTGGTTGAGGTGGCAGTACTGGTTGTAACTGAACTCGTACTGGCTGTGGAGGCGTCCTCATCTCAGGCTTGACCTCGCACACAGGTCTTAGTATGAGATGAGGCAGGATCCCTCACTTTTCCATCTCCTCTTTCTTTTTCTTCTCTTCCTCCTCCATCCTGGCTTTTTCTGCAATAGCTTCCATGTCCAGTTCGTCCAGGAGGCGACTGACTAACTGATGGATTATAGTCGCATATGCTTCGCGACTGGTTATAGCCCTAGGCTGGGCCCTCGGAGGTGTGGGTATGGTGCCACCACTGCCTGTCAGAGCCCTAGGCTGGACCCTTCGAGGTGTGAGTATTGTGCCCTCACGTCCTCCTGGGGGTATGAGTATGGTGCCACCATACCCCCTAGTTTGCATTCAGTTCACAGTACCTAGCAGCGAGCAGACATGTCCGTAGCGAGGCAGAGGCGGAAAGAGACTCGGAAGGGAGGCAGCGCAGAAATGGCACGAAAGGGCCAACGGGACAGCCATCCAAGGCACAACCAAGACCAGCCACAAGGCGCCCCGGCCCAACGGCAAGGCCGGTTTTAGTGTCAAATCTAGTCCAGTTGTACTAAAGGACTGCCCTATGCCAATATTGTGTTAGTCACCTGTGTAATTTGTCCTGTAATTGTTCAGGGTTATAAATTTTGGAGATTTGTGTATGTTTGAATTTTGTGTCCTTCCGTAATTATTATCCGTAATTAGTGAATGTGTTTGGATAGTTTTTGTTTTAGACGAGGGGTCGAAAGGATCATGGTTGGTTTGTGTTTGGTCTTCATAAGCTAATTTGAAGACCCTTGGTTTTGCGATAATTGGGGCCCTCTCTCTCAACCCCTACATTTGTCTCTGTACCGGGGGTCTTAGTGAGGAATCTGTTTAGTCAGCATCGGCTTGCGACTACCAGGATCTCACCCGGGTGTATGCTAGTATGGTTTCCCTAGCACCCGTTTTGTGCCCGTTGGCTTGTCTTGTGAGAGGTGTGAGGAGAGGGTTTGGTGTCCATTTCGAGCTGTGCACTGCAATACCTCCTTCTTGCGAGGCTTAATTGCAGCTCGATATAAATGCGCTGTGCTTGTCCGGTAGGGTTTTGTGGGGCAGCAGGTAGAGCTTCCTGTACTGCCCCTTGCTTTGATGTTTGTCGGAGTTGTGACGCTTGTCCGTGGTGGGAGGGGGGGGTTGTGGGGCAGCAGGTAGAGCGACTTGGACCGCCCCTTGCTTTGATGCTTGTCTGGCAAATTTTGTTGAATAGTTATTAGCATCTTTTCTTTGTAAATTTCTTGTCTGGCCTGCTTCGTTTGGCCGATTGGAAAGGATTGGTCCGGTTTGGTTTTGCCTGTCCGGGCGGGAATTGGTGGCATCGCTTTCTGAGCCGGTAGATGTTCCAGGCCTGTTCTTAGCTTCCAGGGGTTAGTGCAACAGGTAGAGCTGCCTGGTTTGTCCGTTTGCTTGGTGTCTGTCCGGCTTTGTTTTGCTTGTCCGAGGGGGGGGGTTTGTGGGGCAGCAGGTAGAGCTTCCTGGACTGCCCCTTGCATTGGTGTTTGTCCGAGTTGCGACGCTTGTCCGTGGGGGAGGGTATTTGTGGGGCAGCCGGGAGAGTTTCCTGGACTGCCCCTTACTTTGGGGTTTGTCTGGTTCCTCCTTTTCGTTTACCCGGGGGTGTCGTTGGGGTGGTAGCGCTTCCTGGATTGCCCATTGTCTTGATGTTTGTCCGGTCTTGCTTCGTTTGGCCTAGTGGAACGGGTTTGTGTGTTCTTATTTTGCTTGTCCGGAAGAAAATGGGTAGTGTCGCTTCCTGGGTTTGCCCTTGTCTTGCCTTGATGTTTTATCCGGTTTTGCTGCGCTTGTCCGTACCGGTAGATCTTACTGGTCTGCCCTTAGCTTCCAGGGATTAACTCGGCCGGTGTAGCTTCCTGGTTTGTCCGTTTGCTTTGTGTTTGTCCGGTTTTTGTTTAGCTTGTCCGAGAGGGGAGGGGTTTTGTGGGGCAGCAGGTAGAGCTTCCTGGACTGCTCCTTGCTCTGATGTTTGTCCGAATTGCGACGCTTGTCCGTGGGGGAGGGGTTTGTGGGGCAGCAGGTAGAGCTTCCTGGACTGCCCCTTGCTTCGGTGTTTGTCCGATTCGAGGAAGTGTGAGAGAGAAGTTTCTAGGAGGAGTGTTAGTTAGACATTTGCAATATAAAAATTAGGTATATATAGGCATATGGCTGTTACATGTTGTTGGTTGGCTACATACATACAAGGTTGTCATGGCTACATATGGCTAAGGCTGCTATGTCCATATATATATATTGTTTTTGTTTTTGTTTTTTGTTAAATTGAATAATTTTTTTTTTCTTAAATTTGATTAATTTTTTTTTTTTTAATTTTTTTTCCCTCCCGTATAGTGGTAGGCTCATGCTGTTAGTTGGGTATGTGCGTTCCATGCTGTATGGTCATGCTTAGGGGTTGTAAATGGGTTGGTGTTGGCATGCCAGTGTGCAATATGTTTGCTGGTTTCTATGTTGCAGGATTTTATGTTTATGTTTTGGTGTTATATGCTTACCTGTCTGGAGTTTGTCTGTTATAAAATGGTTTCCGCTTATGTTTTGATGGTGCCTAGGGGTTGTAAATGGGTTGGTGCTTCCATGCCATTGTGCAATATGTTTGCTGGTTCCTATGTTCCATGATTGTACGTTTATGTTTTGGTGTAGATGTTGACCTGTCTGGAGTTTGTCTTGTTTTAAAATGGTTTTCGCTTATGTTTTGGTGATGTATACCTACCTACCTAGTCTTTGATGATTATGTGTTTATGTTTTGATATTATGTGTTTACCTCCCTGGAGTTTGAGTGATTTTTAGGAGGATTTTCTCATGAGGTGCCTGTTTGTGTGTTGGTTTTATTTTTAATGATTATGTTTTGATGATATACGCTTATCTACTGGGCCTCCGGTTAATTTATGAGGATACAGTTGTTATGTTGTGATTTTGAGTCATTTTTATGCGACTAATATTTTGTTCTGGCTTCTGGTCATTGTCTGTTTGTATTTGGTTTGGTTGGTCGGTTTGTTTGTTGTCTTCGTTGTCTTGTGTTGTTCTCGGTCGGTCCGCTTGTTCGATGTCTTGGTCGTTTTGCCCTGTTGTTATTTGTCGGCTGAGTTTATATGTCTTGGAACTTGTTGATTGTCTTTAGGAATCGGATGATGTTGTATGTCATTTCCAAGTTCTTGTTCTTTGTTGGATCTAGTGTGTCCGGATATCTGTCCGGTGAGCCGATGCGTTGTTGGTATTCCTTGAATTGTTTCCTTGGAGCTTGGTATTTCCTGCAGTTGTTGAAGATGTGGTCTAGTGTTTCAAGTTCTGTGCAATGTGCGAAATTTAGGTTGTTGTTTTGTGGATTCGCGGTGTATTTCCCGAGGCTAGTCCGTAAGAGCGTTTTCCCTGTTCTAAGTCTGTTGATTATTCTTAGTTCGTCTGTTTGAAATGTTTGTGGTATCTTGGTGGTTCTGATTGTGTATTTCTGTATTTGGTAAAGTTGTCTGCCCTTGGTCGAGTTGTCCCATTGAAGTTGCCATTTTTCGTTGGTTCGTTGTCGGACTTCGCTATACAGTTCTTGGACGCTGTAGGGTATGTGTTGAATTTCGCTGAGTTGGATACTCTGTTTGGCCGCTAGGTCTGCTTTGTCGTTTCCTGTTAGGTTAATGTGAGAGGACACCCATAGGAATTCGACCTTGAACTGGTTTAATTCCAGTTCTCGTAGGGTGTGTAGTGTTTCCTCTAGCATGTTGCTCCTGCTCCTTGATGATCCTGTTTCTATTGACTGTAGTACACTTAGCGAGTCCGTGATGATGACATATTGTTTGTTGTTGGTTTGGCTTTTGATCCAGGTCAGTGTTTGTCTTATCGCCCAGAATTCCGCAGTGTAGATGGAGCATCCGTCTGGTAGTCTGACTTCTATCTTCTGGTTGAGCTCGGGCACTACTACTGCTGCTGCTGTTCTGTTTAATTCTTGTGATTTTGATCCATCTGTATAGATCTTGGTGTAAGGGCCGTATTGGTTTTCCAGGAGTTGGTTAATTGAGGTCAGAAGTTTCCAGGGGTTGTGTTGTTTTTTGTCCAATGTTTTGATTATAAGGTTGACTGAAGGTTCGTTGTTTCTTCATGGTGTGGGGTCAGAGGGTTGACGTTGTTCAGCTTGGATTCCAGTGAGTCGCATTTCGTCTTTTAGTATGTGTGCTTTCTTGCAGGCTGGAGGGTTTGGTATTAGCTTCACACTGAATATTGTGTTACAATTATTGAATGCTGTTCTGGTTGGGTTGTTCTCTGGATGTATGGAGTTTCTGATTGCATATCGCAGGATCTGTTCTTCTCTCCTGATGTGTAGAGGAAGGTCTCCCGTTAGTATTTGGAGTTCGTCGATCGATGCATTTGGTAGTTGTCCCGTGCATAGTTTGAGCGCTTTGTGCTGAATGCTGTCAAGTTTTTGTAGGATGTTCTTGTTTGCAGAGTCATATATTTAGCATCTGTAGTCCAGCTTTGATCTGATGAGAGCTTTGTATAACATGAGCAGTGTTTGTTGATCTGCTCCCCAAGTTGTCCCTATTAGATGTCTTAGAAGGTTGAGGTCTTTCTTGCAGTTGTTAATCAGGTCTTTATTGTGGTTTTTTTCAGGTGAGATATTCATCCAGTTTCATGCCCAAGAAGTAGGTTTGTTGGACGAATTTGATTAGCGTTCCTTGAAGGTAGAGTTGTGGATATTTGGGTGTCCGTTTGTTCGGTGGTGTAAAAAGTATCCCTACGGTTTTGTCGCTGGATATTTTGAACCCCCAGTTCGTGGCGCACTTGGTTATTGAATCCAGGGTCTTTTGCAGTTGATTGATGTAGGTTGAGTTGTTGGGGTTGCCTGCTCTCCAGATTCCGCTGTCGTCGGCGAATTGTGATAGGGAGATGTTGTCGTCGATGTAGTTGCTGAGTGTGTTGACCATTATGTTGAAGAGTGTGGGGCTTATTACACTTCCTTGTGGTGTGCCGTTGTCCAGTGTGTATGTAGTTGATAGTTTGTCTCCTATTCTAATTTTGATTTGCCGTCCTGTCAGAAAGTTCGCGATCCATCGGTGCATCCTCCCGTTGATTCCGAATTGGTTTAGTTTGGTGATGAGTCCTTTTGTCCATACTAGGTCGAATGCTTTTTCCAGGTCCAAGAACATTGCTATGAGGTATCTGTTTGTTTTATTCTTTGCGTTGAATGCCAGCTTAGCGTCTGCTTCTAATCTTATAAGTTGGTCGATTGTGGATTTTTTGTTTCGGAAGCCGCTCTGATTTTCTGTGAGGAGGTTGTGCGTGTCCATGTGATGTTTTATCCTGTTGGTGACCATTGTTTCCATAATCTTACAGATTGAGTTGGTGAGGGATATCGGTCGATACGATGTGACAAGTTTAGTGTCTTTTCGGCTTTTGGGATTGGGATGACAATTGCCTGTTTCCATTGTGTCGGTATGTTGCCCGTTTTCCATATTTGGTTTAGCATGTGGATTATTATCTGTTGCATATTGGTTGGTAGTTGTTTATAGATGATGTATCCGAGGTTGTCCTCGCCTGGTGCTGTAGGTTTCTTGTTCTGCAGGGCTCTTTTCCATTCATATATTGTGAAGTCGTCATTTAGTGGGGAATTGTTGCTGGTATCTTCTGTGCTTTGATCCGTGAATAAGTGTGGGTATCTATCTTCGAGTAGTTGTCTTTGTGCCGTGAATCCTGGTGTGTGATTGAGATTGCTACTTGCGTGGACAAAGTGTTGGGCTAGTTTTTCTCTGCACGTTCCTGGTTTGTTTGTGTTCCTGTTAATTTTGGTGTTGATTTAATTGAGGTCCCCCTTATTGCTTTGATTTTTGACCACACCTCTTTCGTTTTTGTACGATTGGAGAGTGTGGAGCAGTATTCTCTCCATGATGTTTGTTTGGCTTCTCGGAGGGTTGTTTTGACTTTGGCTTCGTGTTGTTTATATGTGTCTAGGTCTTCGGATTTTTTTGGTGAGTTTGAATCGATTGAGGGCCTTTTTCTTCTCCTGTATTGCTTCCTTGCATTCGTTTGTCCACCAGTATAGCGGGCGTTTATTTGTTCTCCCCCTTGTTTTAGGTATGGTGTCCTGTGCCGCTTCGTTGATGGCTTCTGTTATGTTATTGTAGTATTTGTTGACGTCTTGTTTTGTAGGTCTCCGATGTCCTTATTGCTGAGTATGGCCTGGAATTGGTTCCAATCTGCTTGATCCGTTTGCCATTTTTGAGGTCCTTGTTGTTGCTCTGTCGGTCGATGTATATGTATGGTTATTTGTATTGGGAAGTGGTCGCTTCCTATGGTACTCTGGTTTAGTACTTCCCAGTCAGTAATCTGTGCCATATGAGGTGTTACTAATGTGAGATCAAGTGCTGTACGTTTTGCTGTAGCTGTATTCTTGTGGGTGGTCCTGTGTTTAGTGCAATTAGTTGATTTTTCCTTGCAAATTTTTCCATTCTTTTTCTTCTGGTGTCCGTGTGTTTTCCTCCCCACTCTATGTTATAGGCGTTAAAATCTCCGCCTACTATGCTGTTCTTGATTTTTTGTTGCAGGATCTGTTGAAGGTAGTGTATCGAGTCCGTGTTGTGGGTGGGCGGGTTGTAGATGTTGTATATGTCGATTTATCTGTTTCCTATTTTAATTTGTATCCCTTGGTATTCTACATGATTGTTTTCGGGCCTGACGTCGCTTATAACTTCCCCTACTTCCGGGATCGAATTCTGTATGTATGTTGCTAGTTCTCTTCCCCGGCATCCATGTGGTCTGTGTTTGTAGAAGTTGGTTTCATATTCTTTAATTTTTTGTAATTTGGTGACGTTTGTCGGTATCATTGTTTCTTGCAGGCATATTATATCTAGTTTGTCGACAGTATCGTTTAATGTTGTTACTAGTTCTGCGTGGTTTGCCTGCAGTCCTCTGCAGTTCCATTGCCATACGGTTATCGTTGATTGTTGTTTTGATCCTTTTGGTTGGGAGTTTGATTAGTTGCTGTCTGGGTTGTATGAGTCAGTTGTGGGTCGGCTTGGTTTTGGTGTAGCTGGTGGTGGTTTTGGTTTTGGTTTGTTGATGTCGAGTTCTTTCGGTGTGGTTTGATTGTAACTTGTACTCCCTCAATTTGGGTGATTTTTTGGTATTGGGTCATTTGGATTTTTGTGTCGCACCATATAATGATGTAGTTTGCCCGTGGTCGTATTATTTTGAAGTTGCCATTTTGATGTTTTTGTAATATTGAGTTTTGGTCAATAATTTTTGAAGTTCACTTTATGGCTGGTAAAATAAAGTGTTAAGTAAGCAGGGTGGTGTAGTTGTTGTTTGGTCTTTCTATCGTTGTTTTTTGGGTCGTCGATGTTAGAGTTGTTTTATGTATTGGCTACATTGGTGTTGCTTTTGCTATTTTGGTCTCCTTTAGTGGTCTTAGTAGTTGTCTTGATCTTGGGTACTTAAAGGACTTAAGTGGGTGTTTGCCCTTGGGTGTTTGGCTATGGTCTTCGTAGGTTGTTGTAGGTGGGTGTTCCAGGGTATTATTTTTTTGTCTTGAATGGTTTTGTTGTTGTTGTTGTCCGTCCCCCATATAGGTTTCTGGTTCGCCATGTTTTTGTTTTTGTTCCTGCGCTGAGTGCTTGGAGGGACCCGGTTTTTGGCTGTTGTGAATGATTGTTTTCCTTCTTTTGGTATCCGTCTGTTGTATTGCTTTTGTTGTTGTATTCATTGCATTCCTCTTTTTCGGTATCGGTGCTGGGGTGGTTGTGTTTGTTGTTGCTGCTTCCGCTCTTCTAGTTCCTGATTCGTTCTTAGTTGTGTGTATGGTCGCGCCCGGGTGTTGTTTTTGTACGTTATCCTTTTTCTGTTCGAGGGTTTGATGATTGTGTCCCTTTACTGGTTCTGTTGTTTGTATGATGTTGGGTGTTGTTGTGTTTTTGTTCTTTTGACTTTGGGTTTACCTTTGAGTGGGTGCGTCCCCTTTGGTGTTGTGGCGTAGACTTCGTAGTCTTCGTAATATATTGTCTGATGGTAGGTGATGTTCCTTATTTGTTGTTGTTGGGATTGCGTTTGTTGTTGTTGTTGTAGGATTGTTGCTTGTTGGTCATGTCTGTTTTTAGTTGAGACTTTTATTTGGTTTTTCACTTTTGGTTGTGTTGCAAATTTGGTAGTTTTTGATGGACCTGGTTCTTGGCTGTTGTTGTTGTTGTAGTTGTTGGTACTTCTTTTGCAGTGATTGTTGTAGTTGTAGTGTTTGATTGTTGTTAGTCTTTTTTTCCGTGTTCCTGATGTCTTGGCAGAGCATTTCTTGGTTGCGTCTGGTTTCCCCCTTGTGTCTATTTTTGGAGGTTTTATTTGTTGTGATGATTGTGGTAGACCATTTTTGTTTACCTTTAGGAATTTCTTTATATTTTCCTTTTCTAATCTTGTTCTAATTTTAGAGGTTTCTGCTTCTTGGTTGGCGTTGTTGTCGAGTTTCCCTTTCTTGCTGTTGTTGTTGTTATTGTGTTGTTGTTGGTGGTGTTGTGTACAGTGGTCTTGTTGTCGGTTGTCTTTCTTTTCCAGGTCCCTGCTTTTGTTTTGTAGATGGTTGTGTTAGTGTTTGTTGTTGCCTCAGTGTTTCCTTTAGTGTCTGCTTTGGTGTTGTCTCGTGTGTTGTCCCTTATTTCTTGCTCATGGCTGTGGTAGTTTTTTTTTGTTCTCTGCAGATTTTTGTCTCAATTGTTGTTGGTGTTGTTGTTGGTGAGTTTTCTTTGACATTCTGTTGATTTTTTTGCTGTGTTGCTTGTTTTGTCTGTTGTGTTGCTTCTTGTGGTTTTGTTGTGTAGGTTTCCTCTTGTATTTGTATGGGTTTCTCTGTTTTTGTGGCTTGTATTTCTTCCGCTGCTTCTTCGAGGGTTGTAATTGGTAATTGGTGCTTTATCCAATGTGTTGGCTGGTTTGGTGTACCTCTCTGCCTTTCCTGTTAGGATTGTTTTGGTGATTTGCCTTGTTGCTGCCGTGGAGCGATATGTTCCTTTTTTCATAGTTCTGGGTATGATTGGTGTTTCCGTGTTGGTGGTGGTGTGTTCGGTTGTTTCCTTGGGTACCTTCTGTCTGTTTTTCCTTATTTTGTTGATGAGTTTGCTGTGTTTACAGGCGTCCCTTCTATTCCTATTCTGAAGTTTCACTTTGCTGCTTGGTCTTTGTTCCATGTTGTATGGTTTGTCTTGGGTTTCTGGTTTGGTCTTTTTCTGTTTTACCTGTCTTACCTGTTCGGTGTGTAAATTTACTGATGTTTTTCCTGTTGATATTTTGTCGGATTACCTGTTCCCTGAAATACTAGGTTATGCAGTTTGTATAGGGATTTCTATGTGAACTTGGTTCGGTTCGTGGCGTTATGTTTGTTTTTATAACTAATTTACCTTTGTGTACTGTTACTGTTTATGTTGTGTAATTATTTATGATGTTTATATTTATTTAATATTTGCTCTTAATTATTTGTGGTTGTTTAAATTTAAGGATATTTTAGCTTATTGTATATTGATTAGTATTATGTTTGTCGTATTGTGGGGTTTTATTTGTAATTTGGGTCTGGATTGTATGATCTTGTTATTTTAACGGAGTTAGTTGGCGTACTGTTAATGTATGTCGATCCTAGGGTTACTATGGTCAGTGGCTGGTCAAGATTTCTTTGTTCTTAAGGTGGGGGATGACTCCCTGTTGTGACTACTGGCGATTTTGTAGATAGTATATTTCGTGAAATGTGGGGGTTCTTTACAGTTTGGTAGTTGTTATTATGGTATGGTTGATTTTATGTGAGTAGTTCTGATTGGTTGTTGGTTAATGCGCTTGTCCTGTGTGATTGTTATTGTTTTGATTGTATACCTTCGTAGGAGGTAGTGTTAATGAATTATGGTCGTTTTGTGCGGTAATTTGGCGTTTTGTGTAAATAATTGGGAAATAATCTTTGCCAGGTAGGGTGGGCTTGTGATACTATTAAATGAGTTCGTTGCGTGTGTTTTGATGCTGAGGTGCTTTTTAATCGATTTTTGCTAGCACTGGTGTTTGTTTTTAATTCGGGTGAATTTGTATTGTTTTTCCTATTGTTTGTTGTATATGTTTATTAGTAGAGGTCTTCACATGCGTGTTTTGATTGTGAGGGTGGTATAGTGGTCGGGTTGGGCTATTGTTGTTGAATGGGATTACTTTGAGTACGTTCTTGTTTCCTAGTTGAGGTAGATAGGATGGTTAATGGTCGTATTGATAACTGTGATTTTATTGTTTAAATTCTATACCTCCTCAAGGGTTTGTTGATGAATCGCTATACGCTCTTGTTACAGGTTCGTATGCTATGGTTGGTTAGTTTGTGGTTGTAATGGCGAACCTGATTGGTTGATTGTTTTTGCGTATTTTTAGTGTTGAGAATTTTTTTATGTTCTGGTGGAGTTTTTGATTTGTTGATAGATTTTGGTAACGGTAAAGTTTGTTGGCGTTCTGTAATTCAAATTAACAAATAAACGAGTTCGTTGAGTGTGTGTTTTGATTGCGGGGGTGGTTTATTAGCGGAGTTGAGCTATTATTGTTAAATGGGGTTAATGTGAGTAAGTTCTTATTGCCTGGTAGTAGTTTTTAGGAAGGTTAATAGTCGTATCGGAATCGGGTTACTAATTTGTTGAAGTTATTAGTTGTTATTAATTGTTATTAAGTGTTAGTTTAATATGGGTTATTTAATTCCGTTACCTTACTGGCGTTAATTGAAGTACAGTCAATGTATGTGCAGTGTAGGGTTACAGTGGTCAGTAGCTGGTCAAGATTCCTTTGTTCTTAAGGTGGAGGAAGACTCCCTGCTGCGACTACTGGCGATTTTCTTGTTTATCTGTATGATTTGCAACTGGTTTTCTCGATTTGTCTGGAATTTAGTCCCACTTTTGTAGATTTGTTAGTTCTGTCGTATTTTCGTGTTCTGATGTATGATACTCTTATTAAATTCAATACGTTTTGCCATTTTCCTCAGAGTGGCGTATAACACGTCTGGTTGTAATGGCTGCAGGGGCTGAGTCGTCCAGGAGGCGTCTGGCATACTCCAGGTGCATCTGAAGTTCTAAAAGTCTTGTGATTCTGCTCATCTTCGAAGTTAACAGGTCAACGATGGGTAGCCAGACTGACTGACTGACTGATGGATTATAGTCGCATAGGCACTCTGTGCTTCGCGACTGGTTATAGCCCTAGGCTGGGCCCTCGGAGGTGTGGGTATGGTTCCACCACTGCCTCTCCAAGCCCTAGGCTGGGCCCTTCGAGGTGTGAATATTGTGCCCTCACGTCCTCCTGGGGGTATGAGTATGGTGCCATCATGACCCCCAAGTTTGCTTTCAGTTCACAGTACCTAGCTGACTGACTGACTGGATTATAGTCGCATATGCACAATGTGCTTCGCGACTGGTTATAGCCCTAGGCTGGGCCCTCGGAGGTGTGGGTATGGTGCCACCACTGCCTGTCAGAGCCCTAGGCTGGGCCCTTCGAGGTGTGAGTATTGTGCCCTCACGTCCTCCTGGGGGTTATGAGTATGGTGCCATCATAGCCCCCTAGTAGTACCTAGCTGACGATCGCTGCGATTTATATACTTGAAGCACGAACGTGAAGGAAAACATCCCCTGACACCAAACTTTTTTTTTTGTTGAGCGGATTATAGTCGCGTTTGCACTCAGTGCTTCGGCGACTGGTTGTGGCCCTAGGCTGGGCGACAGTCCCCTTAAGAGGGCGCTTGGCCCCAGGCTGGGCCTTTCTGGATTTTGTGCCGTGTCATTCGGGGTATGAGCATGGTGCCATCATAGCCCCTAAATGAGGTGGACGTCCCTACATCGCTCCCAAACCGCAGACCCACCACCAGGTCTCCCACCGCGGCCCCAGTCCCCCACCTCACCTCACCAAAGATCAAGTCCAACCTGCTTTATCTCAGCAGGGCAGACTTTGTTCTAATTGTTTCCAGTTGTTCCTATGGATGTCCCTATGCCAATTTTGTGTGAGCCACCTGAGCAATTTGTCACATTTTAAAGAGATGTGAATTTAGAATGAATATTTGTGTTTGAATTTCGCGTACTTAGCATACTTATATGGGTCTAAATTTTCCCAATCAGCTGGATGTGGGCCATCCTATAATTTTAGCACCGCTTGGGTATTGTTGGTTGTATGTTTTTGCCCCGCCGTCCAAAAGGATCATGATTGTGTGTCGTTGGTCTTCTGGGATCCAAACTGAAGACCTTTGGTTGGGTTTTTTGCGGGGCAGCAGGCAGAGCCGCCTGGACTGTCCCTTGCCTTTGAGTTTGTCCGTTTCGGGGGGGGGGGGAATTTTGGGACAGCAGGTGGGGTGTATCCTGGACTGTCCCTTACCTTTGATTCGATACAAACACCTTTATGCCGGGGTCATGGTGGGGAAATCTTTGCTCGACATGGGCTTGTCGAGGTCAGGATCCCACCCAGGTATTGCTAGTATATCTACCCTAGCACCTGTTTTGATGTTCCCAGCGAGGGTGTAAATGGGGGGGGGGAGGGGCGTGGATTTGTGGAGCAGCAGGTAGAGCTTCCTAGACTGCTCCTTGCTTTGTTGTTTGTGTGGCAAATCTGGCCGGTTATTTGTTTCTGCATCTTTTCTGTAGGGGGCGCTTGGCAGATAGGTCAGTTATATCTTTTCTGAGTGGCAGATTGTGGATGGTTATTAGTTTTTGCATCTTTTCTGTAGGGGGCGTTGGCAGGTTTTCTGAGTGGCAGATTGTGGAGGGTTATTGGATCTTGCCTCCATGTGGCGGATTGTGGAGGGTTATTGGATCCTGCCTCTATTCGTTCTTCTTTCCTTGGCAAGTTTTGGTAGTTTTTTCTCTTTCCTCTGGTCTTTCTTCTCTCTATATATATCTGTGGAGGGCTGCTCTCAGTTGTATGTTCTTTTGTTCGTTTTGTCGTCGATGTTAGTAGGAGAGGATTAAGTGAAAGAGATATTGGATTTTTCTAATTAATAATTTTTTTTTATTTTAATTTTTTTTTTTAGAAATATATATATATATATATATATATATATATATATATATATATATATATATATATATATATATATATATATATAAAATTTTTTTTTTTTAATTTGTAAAATTGTTTGGTAGTTACTATACATTTGGCGGTGAGAAGGCTGGTTTGACTAGGTTATAGTATGAGTATGTTATAATAATGCTTTATGTGTAGTGGGATGGGGGAACTAGGGGTGTTATCAGTCTTGGTGTATCTTGGTTTAGTGTGTTGGCCGCCTTGGCTTTATTCTTCATATATAGATGGGTGCCGATGTGTCAAGTTTTATGTGTTGTGTACATATTGTGTAGTAAGTGTACTGGTTGTGTGTTCCCTATAATATGCTTCCTATTTTGGTTTACGTTGGTTGCCTTTGTCGCCTGGTAGGATTAGGTGTGTTAGGATTATATGTGCTGATGTTTGTTGGTGTCCTTGAGATATTTGATGACGTTATTATACGTGCACTCTAGGTTGACATTTTTATCGGCTGCCAGGAAATCTGGGTAGGTGGTTGGCGCTCCTAGTTGCTGTTGATAGTCCATGAAGTGTTTCCTTTGGACTGCGAGGCTGGTGCATTCATTGAAGATATGGTCAATCGTCTCAGGTTGGTTGCAGGTTGGGCAGTTATTGTTGTTGAGTGTTCCGTAGCTAATTTTGATTAGTGTCTTACCTGTCCTTAACCTATTAATGATTTGAAGGTCCCTTTCCTCAAGACTTTTGTGTACTTGATACCCCCGGGTCACTGTTGGTTGAATGTCATGAAGGCGTCTTCCCTTTTCCGTATTGTCCCATTGTTGTTGCCATTTGAAATTGATGGCTGTTGTGACTACACTGTATAATTCCTGTACACTATGTTCAAGGGTTTGGATTTCTGCCTCTTGTAGTCCTTGTTTGGCCGCAGCATTCGCTTTGTCATTTCCGGGTAAGTTGATGTGGGATGGTACCTATAGGAATTCAACCTGGATTTGGTTAGTTCCCAGCTCTTGGAGAATCATTAGGGTTTTCTGCAGCATGTTCCATCTACTTTTGGAAGAGCCAGTTTCCAGCGACTTGAGAACACTTAGTGAGTCAGTAGCAATAAGGTATTTCTGTTGATTCTGGGTTTGTACCTATATAAGGGCCTGTTGGATCGCCCAGAATTCCACGGTGTATATAGAGCAGCCGTTCGGGAGTCGATGGCGTATGGTAATGTTCAGTGCGGGTATAACTACAGCCGCTGCGGTCCGGTTGGGGTCTTGTGATTTAGAGCCATCTGTGAAGATCCTTATATGATGTGGGTATTGTTCTTCTAATAGAGTGTTGATTCCCGCTAGTGGTTTCCAAGGATTTTGTTGTTTCCGTTCTATTTTTTTGTGCTGTGAAGTTGATGCTGGGGGCATTGTTCCTCCATGGGGTGGGCTCAATAATTCTGGTTGGTTCATCTTGAAGTTCCGGGATTTCTAGTTCAAATTTGAGTGTGTGCGCCTTGTAAGCAGCTGGCGGCCGTGGTACTAGTTTTGGGTTTATGTCCATGTTGCATCTACGGATGGTATCTCTTACCGGATGTGTATTTGGGTGGGTAGATGTTCTGATGACATAACGCAGTGTTTTTTCCATCCTTCGTAGTGGTAGGGGTAGTTCTCCTACCATGGCTTGCAGTTCGTCCAGGGATGTATTGGGAAGTACTCCTGTACAAGCCTTTAATGCTTGGTACTGTACACTGTCAAGTTTGTTTTGTATCGGTTTACTGGCCGAATCATAGATTTGGCATCCATAATCAAGTTTTGCCCGAATGAGCGCTTTATATAACATCAGAAGCGTGTGTTGATCCGCACCCCATGGGGTCCCTTGAGGTGGTGAATAAGGTCAATGTCCTGTTTGCATCTAGTGAGAAGGTTTTGAATGTGGTGTGTCCATGTTAGGTGTTCATCCAACACCATGCCCAGGAAGGTGGTCTGTTTCACGAATGTGATTGGTTCGCCTTGTAGATAGAGGAAGGGATAGCTGATCCTTCGTGTTTCCTACGGGAGAATAGCATAGCCACTGTTTTTGTTGAGGAGATTTTAAACCCCCAGTTGGTTGACCATTCTGTGATGGAATCCAGGGCCTGTTGTAGCAATCGGACAAACGACTCATTTCTGGGGTTTCCCGCCATCCAGATGCCGCTGTCATCCGCGAATTGGGAGACAGTGGCTGGCACAGTTATGTAGTCGGTGAGATTGTCGACCATTAGGTTGAAGAGGGTAGGGCTGATTACACTGCCTTGTGGTGTGCCATTATCCAATGTGTATTTGGTGGATAGTTGATCCCCAATGCGAACTGTAATTTTGCGGCCAGTGATGAAGCTCTTGATCCATTGATGCATCCTTCCCGTTATGCCATATGTATTAAGCTTAGAGATGAGTCCTTTGCTCCAGACCAAGTCAAAAGCTTTTTCTAGATCCAGAAAAATGGCTACAATACCACTATTACTATTACTTGGAACGCGCGGACCTAAAAGAAACACTCACGTTGGCTTTTTTGTGCTTACAAACACAGACATGCATGTTTCCGCGAAAGGTCTAACCTACCTCCACAATCTCCACTCTAAACTTATAATGAAGAACACCATCATACAATGGAACTGTCGAGGACTTGAAGCCAATTACAATGATATTCTTCTGCTTTTAAACGAATACGATCCTGCAATACTATGCCTTCAGAAAACCTTCTTAAAAGATACGGATAACATCACACTTAAAAACTACTCCCTGTTTAACACCTACTTTTTTACCGAGTCTCGAGTAATACAGGTAACGGATGTTTTTCGTACATTTCCTGTCTAAGTGGGGTGGCTTTTACCTGTAACGAATTGATCTAATAACACCGTACACTATACGTGAGTAATGACTTCACCCCGGCGGTTACATATCACCTAGAGTAAGTCTCAACAATTCATGTATACCTACATATATACCTTTCCCGTCAAAATGAATAAATCGTATGCTTGCTAAAAATAAAGCTATTTTTATAACTAAAAGATGGGGACATATGTTTTTGATAATTTTAGAAACGGCTGTGTAATTATTTATTAAGAATATGTAACCCAATCCTATTGTTTAACGTACCATTCGATACGGAATTCTCTCCAGTATACTCCTGGCAAATATAACTAACACAACTTCTACCAATTATATAGATATGAGCATTGGTGCATGGTGAGTTATGAGCCGTGATGACTTCTCTAGGTTTGATTTCTCCTTGGTAGGAGGGCGAGATCATCCCTACTCAAGCTGACGGTCAGTACCAAATGCTTGGTTTAGCCGTGATTTTTACAAAATGATTGCTTGGAATTTAATGTTTGGTTCCGCAAGTTGTACCTATAGACGTCTCCATTCATTCCAGAAATCAGCGGGTATTTACACACACAGGATTTTATAATAAAATTGGAGAAAATCCCTGTATGATACAGACATATAATAAGGATTTTAAAACGGCATTTATTAAGAATATATGGAGGTAGAGGATTGTTTTACATCTTCCCACAAAGCGAGAAACCGTTGTTCAATAACGGGCAGAATTTGGAAATTAAAGGAAAGGAGGCAAAAGTTTATAGCCCGCCACCTCTAGTGAAACAACTAGGGGAAAAGAACATAGAGATGCATGTGTCAGGTTTGCCTATAGAAGTTCTCAATGCAGAGTTGCTGGAAATGCTGGAAAAGAAATTTGGGATTAAAGCCCTGAGTCACCAGATGGCGACATATTGGGGTTTCCCCAAAATTTTGACGGGTGTTAGATTAATAACACTAACTGAGACAGAAGCCAGGAAAATACCGGCAACTTTCTATGTAATGGGATTTATCATAAGGACATGGTATAAATGATCCCAGTTCCAACGCCCATGTTACAAATGCGGGAATGTTGGACATCTACAAAGAGATTGTCAGATCCAGAGCACAGTGGCTCAGAACACATATGCTACAATAGCAGCGGGGAAAAAAGGACAAGGAATGGAAGTAGCTGCGGTCCCAGACCCAGCAGAGCAAACTCAACCAATAGAGATAGAAGACCCTGGAAATATAGAGAAAGAGAAGCAGCAAACAAATAATGAAGAAACAGGGGCAAAACGGACTACAGCAGAAACCAACGAATCAATCAACACGACATGCAATACAACGGATGATTCAGAGAAATGGCTGGATGCGAGTCAAACAAGCTCCACCGAAAAAAGAAAAGCCAAAGCCAGAGCCAGGAAGCTGCAAAAGCAGAAAGAATTAGAATTGAAAGAAAAGAATCAGAGTGGAGGAAAAAAAGAACTTTTTATGTGGCGGAAGACTCACATGGAGAGAAGTCACAGAATAATACAGATGACTCATTACCGCAAGAAAACAGGACAATCGAGGAGTCTCTGATCTTGGAATCGCCGCCAAAAGGGGACATGGAAAAAGACTCGGTGACACCTATCCTAGTCCAAATAAGGAAGAGATCGGCTTCTACTCCAAGGACGCTCTCGGAGCCTGAAGTAGTAGAATTGATAAAAGAAGCGAGGGAATCACAGAGAGCGATCTCACTTAACAGGGAACACCAGAGAAAGTCACAAAAAAGACCACTGACGTTACAAGAATACAAAGCAAAAAGGATTGCCCACTAAGGGGAAAAATTCTTTTCACCATTAAGTAAATATATATTACAAAATGAAATAATGAATCAAATTCAGCCAAGATGGAGGGACTCAACCTCAAAATCTTGACTGTAAGTATCAATGGGTTTAAAAATAAAGTAGGGAAAATTGTAGAAAAAGCAAAACTATATGATGTTATTCTAATACAAGAGACACATGGTTTAGCCGAACATGAAGTGAAATTACTAGAAGAAGAGCTAGACGCTCTAGTAATCACTAGTAACTATCCTGGGAAGAAAATAGCAGGGGTAGCGATAATTGCTCGGCAAGCGGCCAAAGGTTTAAACTTTGAAGAAATAAAATCAAATACAGAGCTACAGGGTAGAGTATTACATATTAAATTAAATAACTGGAACATCTTCAACATATATGTTCCAGCAGGGGGTATTAATCCAGGGAAAATAAAATTTATTACAAATATAACCAATTATATACAGCAATTTATGGTAGAACCATGCATAATAGGGGGAGGATTTTAACTGGGTGCTTAATGAAGAAGATAAAAGTAAAATATTTTCAGATTCAGATAGGGCTTTAAGAAAGTGGGTAAATATTTTTATAAAAACAAATAATCTTATGGATGCTTTTAGATGGAAAAATACAAACATTAGGAAATACACATATACGTATGAACAAAAAAAGGGGAGTAGATTAGACACTTTTTACATATCAGAAAATCAAATAGCAACAGTTTTAAAATGTAATATTCATGAAGACAAAATAGCAGATCACAACTTGGTAGAATTGGAATTGGAAATGGTAAACAAAATAAAGTGGGGGGTATGGACTATGGAAATTAAATAATTCACATCTGGGGAATAAAAACTATTTCGAAACAATTAGAACATATATAAACAGATTTAAATTAATCACAATAGGGGATATTATGGTAGATTGGGAAAATTTTAAAAAAGAAGTAAAGGAATTGACTAAATACTATGGTAAAATAGAAAGGGAAAAAAAAATTATGGATCCAAAAGACATATTCGAAAATACAAGAGAAAGGGAACCCTTTCACAGAACAAGATACCTCAATAATTCAACAATGGGAAGAATTGGAAAAGGAAAAACTAAGAGGGGTTAAAATAAGGGCGGGAAAATTTGGTAACCTGTATAATAAAGGGAGGGGTTTGTACAGAAGAATAGAGCTAAAGAGGGGGGAACAGAAAAAGATAGAGGAGATGAAACTGGGTGGGGAAATTGTGAAAGATAAACTAAACATTTTAAAAGGTATTAAAGAATATTACACTAACATTTTTAAATCACAGCAAATAGAAGTAGAAACCATAAAGCAATATATACATGAAACTAAATATAATCAGATAGGAATAGAAGACAAAGAAAATTGTGAGAAATATATCACGGTAGATGAAATCAAAAATGCTATTAATAGTTTGAAAAAGGGGAAGTCACCAGGATCAGACGGCCTAACAAATGATTTTTATATAACTTTTAAAGACGATTCAGTCGATATATTAGAACTTTTATATAATAATATTTTACTTAATGGGGAAATGCCCAAAACTTTAAAAGAAGGGATAATCACGTTGATATACAAAGGGAAAGGGGAAAGGAATGATTTTAAAAATTGGAGACCTATAACCCTACTAAATGTAGATTACAAAATTTTAAGTAAAATTATAACTAACAGAATTAGGAAGTGTCTAAATAATATAATAGGTTTTAATCAAAGCTGTGGAGGGGTAGGAAGGAAAATTATAAATAATACATTATCCATATCAGCTATTATAGACCTCATCAAAAGTAAGAATGAAAAAGCAATAATGTTTTTATTTGACCAAGAGAAGGCTTTCGATAGAATTGAACATGAATTCATATTCCAAGCTTTAGAAAAGTGTGCTTTTGGTAAAAATATAATAAAATGGATCAAGGCAATGTATAAAAACATTACTTCAAGGATAATAATAAAAATAATAATAAATGGAGCCCTGTCGGGCGAATTTACGCTTCAACGCTCAGTTAGACAGGGCTGCCCCTTATCAATGATACTTTACGTAATTGCTATAGAGTCCTTGAACATAAACATAAAAAATGACACCAATATTCAAGGAATAAAAATACCTAATATGAAAGACGAATTTAAAACTATACTACATGCAGATGATTGCACTAACTTTACTAGAGACGAATACTCCTTCAAGTATCTACAAGAGGAATTCATAAAATTTGGAAAAGTCTCTGGCTCTGCGATAAACCATAGCAAAACAGAAATTTTATTAATAGGAAACTGGCGGGGAAATCACCCAGGTCTCCCGTCAAACTTGATCAGAACTCATGTAAAAGCATTAGGAATTATTTTTGGTCTTAACTCAACTCACAAAAACTATAGTGAGCTAATATCAAAATTGGACGCACAAATTGAAACTTGGTCTCATATCAAGATAAACTTAATCGACCGTATACAAGTCGCCAAGACGTACTTATACAGCCAATTAAATTATATTATGAATACAACTCACTTAACAGAAGCCATGATAGGCAACATAGAAAGGAAAATACTGAGCTTTATTTGGGAAAACAAAATTCACTACTTAGGAAAAAAATATATATGCAGACCCAAAGTTGGGGGGGGGGGGATTAGACCTCCCTAACCTAAGCTTGACGCAAAAAGCAATGATTTTAAATAGACTTAAAACACTTAAGGACAAATCGACACATCCGTGGGAAGCCATAAGTATATATGTATATGGCTATTTATGTAAATTTAACAAGAAAATATATACAAATAATTCACTTAGTAAATTGTTAGAACCGCCTGGGTGTTATAGGAGAATAAAAGAATTAATTTACAGATATAGAAATAATGATGAATTATGGAATAAAGACATTGATATATATACAAGTTTGATGGATCCTTTTATAAAAGAAAAACAAGAAATAGAATTAAGGAACCCCAGATTCAACTGGGATTCAATATGGAAAAACTGGGCAGGTATTAAAACACCTGCCATCCAAAGTAGAATGTTCTACTTACATGATAGATGGTTAACAGGAGAAGTGGCATTCGGTAGACATTTAACTAATCGTCTACCAAAATGTAGAATGTGTGATTTATGTATTGATTCAAAAAAACATTTAATTTTAGAATGCCAACAAAATAACTTTGAAAGGGAAAATATCAAAACTAAAATTCAACAGAAATACGGAATAAATGAAAGCTCTCAGCGTTTATATACAAATGGGATTAAGGACAAGGAATTATATAATGACCTTATAATTTTTATTAACACAGTTATGAAAACCATACGAGAATATACTTAGGAAATTGCAAACTATATATATGCCTGTGGGATCTCTTTAGTATTCAACAATTACACATAAAAAGGGGAAGGGAGGGACGAGGGTACGTGGCCAAAACTACGTGACTAACGTGAGGTAGTACGGCCCGTACCGACTCCTAAACCCCAACCCCAAAGTATACACACATACACAGCAGACACTTCTTTCCTAATATCTGACTATCATCTCTAAGCAGACATTAAACAAAAGGAGTTCCAAAGCTAGGAAGGCCGGTATGATCTTAGATCACAACCGGTCTCCTGAAGCAAAGGAACCCATAAAGTTTAAAAAAAACAAAACAACTGAGAATATGATCTATATAGCCAGCCCTTACAATAACACAAATGCAGACACAACAACTAACACACACATATAGCACACATAGGGCAATATGGATCCCTGGCAAGGATCACTAAATATAAATGAGCTTTGACTTCCAGACCGGGAAAACAGCTCCTATATTACACTAGATTAGGATCGGTGTTTAAACCCTACCGCAAAATTGATAAAGAAGATATTGTCTAAAAACAACACAAAAAGACATACACTTCAAGAAAACAAAAATAAAAAAAAAAAACTTATACAAACCTTTTATGTTTCGGACTAGGGGGTCCCTCAGATGATGATGTATCTGAGAGGGACCACACCAATAACGGATTTTATAATAAAATTGGAGAAAATCCCTGTATGATACAGACATATAATAAGGATTTTAAAACGGCATTTATTAAGAATATATAACCCAATCCTGTTGTGTAATACACCATTGGAAAGGGCATGTTCACCAGTATACTACAAGCATATATAAGTACCATATCTGCTACAAATGTTATAGATATGTGCATTGGTGCATGGTGAGTTATAAACCGTGATGTCTTGCGTAAAAAATCGGACCTATTCAAGTTAACGGTGAGTACCATAGGCTTAGTATAGCTGTGATTTTATACGTTAAGTTGTTGATAAGGACGTCTTTATTCATTCCAGAACTCAGTGGGGAATTAAACACAGATATTTATATAAAAGATGGAAAAAAAAGCGGTTATAATAGTGACATTTAATGCGTCGAACGGAACGTCACACTTACATGGTTTTTCCATGGGTCATTATTAATTAAAGAACTCTGCAGGAAGTATACTTGTTATATTTTATTCGCCTAGTTTATACATACATACGTGCATGCATACACAGATGCATACATAGATACATACGTACAGACAGACATACATGCACAAATAGATACACGTACGCAAATGTTTTATATACCTGTGAATGGTTTGATGCTTTTTGATGTGCAAGGTCAGCAGCAGGCAGGGTGAACCCTACAAATTGGTTTCGAGCAAGTTTTTCATAAAATAAAGGTTCCTACAGAGGCTGAAAAATAAGGTCAATAACGCTAAACCGAACCTCCTAACTTTTATTATTACCGTATAGTTTGAAAAACGAATAATAAATCGTTTGGTTTAGCTCATTTTTGTTATTTTATTTTTGATTTTTTATTTTTTATGTTATAATGCGTTTAGTTTACTCGGCGGGTCACTCAATTTTTGTCGTTCACCCTGCCTGCTGCTGCAAATTAACCAAAGATTTTGTCTAGACCTATACGATATCTAGATCTTGGATCATGTAGATTTATTGTAATAAATCCGAACGGAACAGCTTGTGCTTGAGCAAAAAAGTTTTTGAACTTCATCATATCCATATCCCCTGAACACCAAGTATAATAAATATTCTGTAAAGTATAATTATCTACTTCATTAAACATTACTAAAATATTGCAGTTGTCTCTGATCACTTTAGGTATTTGTGTATATCGCTGAGTGACGTATATAACATCTGTATTCTTGTGTCTACCTCGAGAAAATATTCTAGCTGGATTTGTTTGTCTGTCCAACATAACGTCATCGTACACCACTAAATTATTAATAAATCCATTTAGGTCATCTACAGATGGGGCTTCATCAATATCGGTGATAAAGTCAACCACATCATCACCGTCTTCATTCAACAATTTTGCATTTTCATTAAAATCTTTAAGTACTTCGTAACAGTGTTGATCATCTACTGATGGTGCTACTAAATACAATTTACTCCATTTTAACCACCGCATTATTAAATTTAATAATAGTTGTGTTTTACCCGATCCAGATGGACCTATTATAATCATCCTTATCGAATTTGGTAATGCTGGATGATGCTTTACTGGCTCCTGTTTTCGTGTCGCCGAAAAGTCAATTATATCCATATTATTAATAATATGAGTCTATATTGTGTTCGGTGTAAAAGTCCTACACCCACTGCTGAATTAACTACAATAACAACAAAAAATAAACGACGTGCTCTGACGGGCAAATGTGTAAAATGTGGTACCAAGAAATACAAATTTGTTAAAACAAAGACAGGTGGAGATATAGCCGCTTTATTAGGAAAATTACCAGGAACTCCGTGGGCTAAATATCCGGGGGGAAAACACTTTACCAGGATATAATTATTGTGGTCCTGGAACCCGACTTGACATCCGACTTGATGATCAAGATCAACCAAGACCAGGAGAGCATCCAGTAAATAAGATTGATAAAGCGTGTCATGTTCATGATGTTGCGTATAAAAGTAAAGATTTACAACAAAGGCATCTCGCAGATGTAAAATTGATTCATGCATTAAATTCTATACCTAATAAATCTGTCAGAGATAAATTAGCTAGTTTTCTAGTAAAATCTGCCATGAAAAGTAAAATAATGTTAGGGGCTGGTAATTAATTATATAAATATTATAATGGAATCCATTTATTATAGCCCAAGAGGATATTGGAGAGGCAGATCAGCTATTACTAAATTATCTGAAGCAGCAAAAGTCTCACGTTCTGTTGCTGCAGCGTGGTTAGCACGACAGGCAATATGGCAAATTTATCTACCACCACCTAAAAAAATTCAATATGCACATTTTGATGTCAGCGTCCCTAATGGGGTTCATCAAGCAGATATTTTATTTTTACCACACGATACCATTAA
This sequence comes from Megalonaias nervosa, assembly GCA_016617855.1. NCBI lineage: Eukaryota > Metazoa > Mollusca > Bivalvia > Unionida > Unionidae > Megalonaias > Megalonaias nervosa. The sequence goes on from JAECUM010095605.1 coordinate 28,680, forward strand.
AATTGGTAAACGTCAGTCACGCACATACAAATACGCATTAACTGTCGTTGACGTTGCAAGTAAATATAAAGAAGCTGAACCATTATCAACAAAGACAGCGTCTGAAGTTTCATCTGCGTTTGAACGAATTTATCAGCGAGGACCTTTGCGATGGCCACAGTTATTACAGGTTGACCCTGGCAAAGAATTTCTTGGTACAGTATTATCGTTGATGAAAAAACATAACGTTAAAATCAGACGAGGACATACTGAAATTCATCGTGATCAGGCAATTGTTGAACGATTTAATCGAACACTTGCCGAGCGGTTATTTGGATACCAATACACAAAAGAAATATCTACTGACTTTAAGTCCGGTGAGCGATCTCGTGAATGGGTTGCGAGGTTACCAAGTGTGATAGCTGCATTAAATAATGAAATTACTCGTTCAACTTCCATGAAACCTTCTATTGCGATCACAAAAAATATATACCCCGTAGCAATGACATACATCAACCTCAACCAGTATTAGGTAATGTAACTGTAAGATATTTATATGAACCTGGCGAACTTGAAGGTGGTAAAAAAAGAGCAACTGATCCTATCTGGAGCGTGACTACACATACAATTTCTGGTGTAGTTAGATCTACTGGTAGACCTCCAATATACAGACTAGATTCTACCGCCCCTCAACGTGGATTTGTACGTGAACAATTACAGGTAATCCCTGAAGACACACAATTACCACCACATACAATTACATAACCAGAACCTCTACGTCGATTACATTCAAGACAGGTCAGCATCACATTATCACGTGTATGACCAAGATCACTATTAATTCTATCTACGGTAAATTGTCTTGGATTATTATTCGAATATTGCCATAACATATTACAGTTACAACTTGCACAATTATTATTCTGTTGTGCTTTTAGTTTTATAATAAATTCAGTATCAATATCAAAATCACGTTTTTTTTTTTTATCACACTGCTTATAACCAGATAGTTTTTTTCTTATTACGTCATTGCTAACAGTCATTATTTTCTATAAAATTCATAATAACCCTATGTAGTTGAGATATTCTTCTGACTCTAGAAACTGCGAGATAGACTAAATTCGACCATTCAATCCGATCATCTATAATCCAAATATTTGTATCAGAAATAGTTAACCCCTGTGACGAGTGAATAGTTATAGCATATCCTAACGTCCACGGTGATTTATTCATACTCAGCGCATTCTCAACGACATTAATATCAACTAAAACAATATCATTCAAGACGAGATTCTGTATTCCACCACCAGGAATTTCAACATCAATATTCTGTCGTCGAGTATCTGCTGGGCGATAACATAATGGTACCGGTAGATCTGAAAACTTTTCTTTATGTAACATAAATAATTTATCCTGTAGTTCATCACGAACTATCTTTCTACTTGCAACTATTAAATCGGCGGGATTCCATAAATTTAGAAAATCATTCATAGAAGTCTCTGGAATTACTCCGCGCATTATTTCACATTGTACTCTGTCTGGTTGTAGTCTGATTAACCTTTTAAACTCCTTCAGCGGTTCATCAATAGCTCTATGGTCATCATTTATTTCCTCATAATAATCTATGTTATTCTTCAGCCATTCATGTGGAGACTGTCCAATAAAGGGTGGTGGTTGACCATGATCACCGCACATTATTACAGCAGTATTCTTTGTTAATAACCAATCAAGAAATGTTTTTAATATTTCTAACGACACCGTGTCTACCTCGTCCCATATAATATATTCAGGTATACCCATTCGCTCAGGAGTCCATGTGTCTCCACACCATCTAAAGAAACTATGATATGTACATGATTTTACTCCTCGCTCTTTTATTTCCCTGGCTAATTTATGTGTCGGTGTCAAAACAATTATATCTGAATTATTATTCATGAATAATTTAATCACACGCGTTGTTTTACCTGAACCACCGCATCCGTTAAGATAAACAGTTTTATGTCTAGCGACAGGATCATATACAGATGGTGCTGATGACTTTGATACTTGATTATTATTTTTGTAATATATTTCCTTAATTTCAACGTCGGCAGATTCAGAATAACTAAGTATATTTTCTTGTTTTATTCTCCATGATCCCCATTCACCATTACTAAGTAGCGGTTTTAACAAATCTGTATATTTTTTATTTATATCAAACGAATCCGTGGCGACTCTGACACCGTAACGAGAAAATCTATTTATCATAGACAGTAGATTTATAGAAACATATGCCAACATCGATGATCTTAAATGAGTAAATTGTGGTGAGTCACATCAAGACAGCTCACAATTGTACCTAGTTTGGTTCAGTCTGATAAATAAGCATTACTCCGATTTATAAATGTGGTTTTTTTTCCGTTCTATCAGCGATTATAAAATCGAGTTCAGCATCGTCCATAATCAATCTTGTACAGTGTCTTTTATGATCATATGCTCCTCCTTGAGTAAATTTACCAATTATCTTTCTACCAAGATCTTTTGCAAGTTTTTCATCGTGCTCGTCCCTGCATTTACATATATTATTAGTAATTTTAATAATGTCATCTTCATTAAGATCAGGAAATTCTTTCCTGGCATCATCGATATTAAATCTGTTTGGTTCTGGTAACCAAACTTGCTTTTGTAACCAATACGATATAATTGCTTCACTCACCTGTAAAGATATTAAAATTCCAACATCAAGCATATATCGCAATAGTGCTATTGGAACCCAACATTTTTCTGAAAAATGTCTTCCAAACCAAGCATAAGTAATCGGATGGAGATTTTCTGCAAATTCGAATGATTCTACATGAGCAAACCCTGTTATATCAAATTCTGGTAAATGTCCGTTTATCGCAACTCTGGTCATCTCGTGTGATGGATGTCCGAATCTCTTAAAGTATTCAGAACATTTTCCGTATCCAAGAAAACTTCCAGGATAACACGCTACCATATCAACGGATATAACGTCATTATACTTATATTTAATATTCCACAATCCTCCGTGTCCATATTCTACGCAGCTTTTATGAATATCTTCAAGAAATTCCGATCGTGTTGGTTTCCATAAATTTTTCTCCTGAGCGAAATGAGCCGCTACAGATGGAACAGTAAAACAACTATTTAATAATTGTCTAACTTTGACATCGTCTGAAGTATATTTCAGCGCAAGATGTTCCATTTCTACATTAAGAGATTCTATACGGTAAATATCACCATTAGGCCGTACAAACTGATCGTAACAATCATATTCTGAACTTTGAAATAACCAAACAGATACAGGGTCACTTTTACTGATATTTTTGATAAAATCAAATATATGACCATCGTGAAATTTAACCGTTCTATCTCATGGAAATATTGTTACTGCTGAAGTCCACGCATGCGAATTATGATCAATAATATCTATCGGAGCTCCATTTTTTATGTATTTTGGTTTATATAAAACATCTCCTGTTAACGTCTTTACTGTTATTGGAAATCTTAATTTCTTTTCTAGATCAGCAACATCTTTAATAGATGCTCCAGTATCTTTAACTGATTCTGCCCACGTATTTATTTTTTACGTCGTAAATCTGTTAAACCATTACCACGTATCGCGTTTATGAAATGTTCTGTAACTCGTTCAGCTACACAGTTTATTCTTGACTCTGACAATCTCATTGGTTTGAGATCATTGACGTCAGTTTTTTATTCAGCGGATATATTGCATATACAACCGCAGTAACTGGATATGCGCATTCATAATATAATTTGTCAACACCGGTTAGTATTTCGGGTTTAGATTTATTACTCAAAAGAACAACATTATTTCCTGACTGTATGCGGACTTTATCACGCTTATCACAAATAATCCAAATATCTTCTTCTGTATTTACAATAAATTTTATTAAAATAAAATATTTTTGATCATCAAGGTGATTAATAATTGCTTTTCCTCGTTTGTCATTCATTATATTAGTAACATTTCCGACTCTGAATGTTGACCATACATGAGCAGCACCACTATTACGAAATTCATTCTTTGCTTCACGGTTACGTTCGGTTATATCCTCATCCGTTAATGCCAGATCTTGCATCAAAGTACTAAATTTATATTCTGATAATCGATAGAGATCAAATCTAGCTCTTTTAGGTTCAATTGCCGATAATTCGTTCATATAATTAAGACAAATATTTAAATTAAAATTTTAGTATATATATATATAATGATTGAAACAAAGAACAAATGTGCTTGGCTTAAAATTGGATATACTTCTCCTTGTAATAAATCTTGCGTGAACAAATACTGCGGAAATCATGCGCAAAGTATCAAAAATGGAAGTACAGGACCAATACCATGTATTCAATGCGGTATTGGAATCAGAGGAAAAACTCAATTGTGTTTAAAATGTGGCGGAAAAAAATACAGGGAATTAAAACGATATTACGATAAGAAAGCTTCAGGAGAATCTCCTATAAAATCAGCAGAAGATTATCTGACCAGATTCTCTAAAAACGATTTAAACAAATAATATTATATATAAAAAATGAATCAGACAAATAATGATTTAAACAAATGTAATATATATATAATGAATCAGACAAATAATAATTTAAACAAATGTAATTTATATATAATGAATCAAACAAATCAGACCCATGATGATGATATCGACAAAACTTTATAAGAAAATTAAGAGAAGAAGCATTTCGTAATAAACACGAATTTGTTAAACGTCCAGTATATACAAATTACGAAGCATCCCGAGATGTTGTAATCAGAAACTGCATATTGAAAAAACCAGTCGGTAGTATTAATAATACTGGTTATCTTAAATTCAATACCAGTAGAAATAAACACCATTTATATCATAGATTCATCTACGAGTGTTATTTTGGAGTCGTTAAAAATGGACTTGTAGTTGATCACATTGATAGAGATCCCAAAAATAATCGGTTATCTAACCTGCAAGTTATTACACAAAGTCAGAATACTGCACGTGGAAATACTGGAAAATGTAAAAAGTTTACAAGAAGATCTATTAAATCCGTAAATACAGAAACAGGTCAAGAAATACCTTTTCCATCAATGAATAAAGCTGCCAGATATTTTGGTATTTGCATGCCTTCAGTAAAACGTGTTGCAGATAATATTACTAGATCAGCATATTCAATAAAATATGATCAACCGATAATATTTGAATATATCTAACTCTGTACTCTTAATAAATAAATATTTTTTTTTTTTTATATTGTATATATTTCGACTCTATATTTTGCCATGGGTACCTTCACCGTCGCTGCTCTCAGTGTCACTTTCATTTTTGACAGAATCAAATAGCATAATTTTTCTCAATTGCATTACACGATTGTCCACAATCTTCTTTTTCTCGTATTCACGAGATAGTTCGGATCTGATATTTTCGATCGAACGTGCAAGAGGCGCAAATAGCTTTACCTGTTTGTCATTTACCATTGCCAAGGATTCTAACATAGACTGATATATTAATTTTACGAATTTATAATTGGATGGTAATGTGTATTTATTGTCGATTTTTCGTTGTTTTAATATTTCATAATCGCATAATATTTTTTCAGAATCAAGATTATCAGAGAGATTTATTCCGTTATGTTTTAATTTTTTAATAGCAGAAATAATATCATTAATGTTTTCTTGGTTCATTATATATATAAATATTTCTTTAAAATAAAAAATATTTACAAAACATATAATCACAACACAACCCCATATGAACTCCTAGCTTGCAATATGACATGCTAGGAAGTTCAGGGGCATTTGAATTAATCCCCATGTGATCCCCTAGGATGTTATACAACATCCTAGAAGGATCAGAGGAAATTCGAAAGACGAAACAGACAGACACAATTTATCCCCATGTGAACTCCTAAGTTGTCAAACAACATCCTAGAAAGCTCAGAGGATATTCGAAATTAGACGAAACACATTTATACAGACTCAACCCCATGTGACCCCCTAGGTTGCCATATGACATCCTAGCAGGATCAGAGGTTACATATAAACTTATCCTAATGAACATATGATTGTATGAACATGAATATATACAAATGGTGATGATTTTGATTTTTGCAGACAGCACAAACATAAACTTATCTCTAAGAACTTAATTCTAAGGACAGCACAAACCCCATGTGATCCCCTAAGAACTTAATTCTAAGGACAGCACAAACCCCATGTGATCCCCTAAGTTGTCAAACAACATCTTAGCAGGATCAGAGGTTACATATAAACTTATCCTAATGACATATGATTGTATGAACATGAATATATACAAATGGTGATGATTTTGATTTTTGCAGACGGTACAAACATAAACTTATCCTAATGACATATGATTGTATGAACATGAATATATACAAATGGTGATGATTTTGATTTTTGCAGACAGTACAAACATAAACTTAACAATAAACTTAACTATAGACGGAATACAAGGGGGGGATTTATCTACGTCCAACAGATTTTATACAACTCCCCCCATATAAACCCCGGGGAGTGCAAAATTACACCCACCACGTGGTTACATGGTGGGAAAGTTGTATTATTTTTCTGTTGGGTTTCGTACCCCCAATTATAAATAGCATCCGTCGCCAAATGCAAGATAATATATCTTTAGCATTTTTGGAGACTCGAACACGCGAGAGTCTGCACAACTTCGATCTACGCCCAAACGCCTTACCACTTCGGCCACCGCTCTCTTATCAATAATACAGTTAAATTTAAGTATATAAAAATATTTGCGCTGTCTCACAGAACTTGTAATACTAATAGAATGTAGAACTGTAGCGTGAATTTACTTCAATTTTTCAAAATTCATAAAATAATCGCACATTACATTTTCTGTATGAGTTATCGTTCGTTAAGGTCAAAATACATGTGTTAGAGCTAAAAAATAACTCTACGTACTAGGTATATAAAACTGACGTGAATTTAAGGTTAAGATGCATCAATATCCCTCTCTGTTACAAACTGATGTTTTACTAACAGCTAATTGCTTACAGAAAACAAATAAATCACCAAATAATTAGCGAAAAACAAGATATATTCGTTGTCTGTAAATCGAACGTAGTAGTAAGGGAAATAATCGTTTAATTTACTCTGCAGAGAGAGATAACAGAGTTATCTCGCTTTATTATATATACAATTGCTTTAATCATAGGAATTGATTATTATTTAGATTTTATTAATTTGATCAGTAAACTACCCATCAGATAAAGAAATTTCTAACTATTTCATTAACAATAGTACCATTTAACCCATCAGATAAATAAATTTGTAACTATTTCATTAACAATATTACCATTTAACCCATCAGATAAAGAAATTTCCAACTATTTCATGAATCAGAGTATATATTTACCAATCAGATCAGGAAATATTGATAAAAATCAACAACAACATTAAATATAATAAACGATTTGATTTATATTTATTATTGTTTATTCTGATTATTTATTTCTTATTCTATTATGATTTTGATTATTTATCCTGGTTTTGATTAATTTTGATTAGTAATTTACCCAGCGGATTGAGAAATTTCTAACTATTTCATGAATTAGAGTACCTATTTACCCATCAGATAAAGTAATTTTGACAGAAATCAACAACAATATTAAATAGGATAAATGATTGGATTTATATTTATTATTGTTTATTCTGATTATTTATTTTTGATTCTAAAATCTGTAGATATTTCATCAACAATAGTACCTATTTACCCATCAGATAAAGAAATTTCTAACTATTTCATATATTTACTCATCAGATTATTAAAAATCAGTAAAAAAAATATATTATTTCAGAATCAGATTATTTTTTCCCCCTGATTATTTACTCAGACGTTCTACGAGTGTATATATAGATTAATATTAAGTGATTCTCCTCGTAGATCCAAAATGTATCCTGTCTGGTCAGTAAGTTTGAAATTTATTCTTGACAATAATGGATTATGTACACGTAGATAAACTGGATTAATTGGCTCAGATACAATTAACCACCCGGGCGGCGCTTGAGGTGTAAATGTATGTAATATATATCCTTGTTGGGCCTGGTTACGTCACATACTAGATTGACCGCGATCGTTGATGTTATATTAACAATACCAGGTGAGATATGGCGGCCTCCACCATGTGCATCATTATTATATTTAAGAATAGTTGGTGTAGGTATTAATTTTTTCCATGAATCACATATTCTTTTAAAGTGTTCATCAATAAGATCATTAACTAATTTCTTTAGCTCTTCAGAGTTAAATCCCGGAATTACAAATGTTGGTAGCTGTTCTTCTGTGATTGCATACTATTTAAGAAATACTGTTTTAAATAAACGTTTATAACTTACACGCTGAATAGGACCGTCTTCATTAACTATGTAAGTATTAAGAAATCTATCTGCCGGTACGTTTAATGTTTTTTCTCTGTCAACGATAGCCTTATTTACATATTCTAAGTCTGATGCAACTTGATTCAAATGTTGTATTGTTTCAATTATTTGATTTTTAAGTCATCGTTGTAGGAAGTGCTGATGCTGGAAAATAAATTTCTTAGATCATTAAGTATACGTTCATGTTCAGATTTAATTGGTTTTGATTTTGAGTTAATTTCTTCAACATTAATTGTTGCTATTCTTGTTGTACCTTTACCCCGAACGAAATCTATAAAATGAGTATACTGTGCATAATCACGATAAGCATCTTGACTCTATAAATGGATAAGTTTTTCGATATTCTGGAAGTTTTATAAATTTTTCAACATCTACGACGAAATCATATCGTTGTGGTTCTGGTGGTCCTTGATAAACCGGTGCAACTTCAGGCCATCCTAATACTGATCTAATCGAACTTTGATAAATATCTACGGAATAATCAGGGGAATTTATTTCAATAACCGCCGATAATGTTGGTTCGTAAACAGTAATTGCTATTTTGGATTCCTTTCCCGTAATAGATTTAATTCTGCGTTGGAACTCATCATTAACCTGTTCTATTTGATAACTGCCCGTTGGAATAGCAACTACTTGCCAATCAGGAGTTCCATCAGGCTTATTCTTATTAGCGAATACTAATGAATTATTTGGCTGTAGTCCACCAAATGGTTTTGATCTAATATTTGGCCAGCTATAATAAACTCGCAATTGTGCTAATTCTATTTCCTTTGCAGGAATTGATGTTGGAAAATTGACACTAAATTCAGGATTGGTCGAACTTAACGATATCATAGTAAATTTTGACGGAGTTGTATTAGTGACGATCTGCTGAAGTAACTCCCTGTCTGTCATTATTATTATAATTGTTATTTAATTCGTTAAAATCATTAGCGATTACCTTAAACGCGTCATCATAGGTTTTCATCATCATCGCGAATTCAGTATCGGATATTTCACCATCACTGACGCATGAAGAAATATACAAAGATAGTTTAGAACATGCCTCTGCCACTGTATGTAATTTAATCATATAATCGTGCAATTTAGTATTTGTACAGGTATCTATCTTTTTAGCTATAATACCGAGAACACCAGCAATAGTCGTTGATGCCGAAACGATAATCGTTATAACAGCAGGTGCTGTCATCGTTAACGATGATAATAATAATCCTGTTCCAGCAATAACAGCAGAAACAGAGTAAACAACTACATCGATGACAACTATACGCCTTTTGTATTTTTTTATTTTCGTGTTATAATAATCGATAAAATTATTTAGTTTAGTCAGACGTTCATATACTTGATTGTATCTGTAACGTTGAACGTTGATACGAGGCTGATGTTGATCCATTATTGTTATATTAAGTGACTAATTGCGGTGTTTCAGCTACAAATTCCAAACACCACCAGTAAGACGTTGCGGTTATTGTTTGATCATCTGCTTCCAGTAAAAATATTTCTTCAGCATCTTTATTTAACACTATAGATACAACTCCAGAAAAAGCATCAGTTGAATGACGCCACGGAAATGTTGTAGTATTAATTTTAAATTTTGCAGAGCTGAAGATAGACAGTCTATAAACACCAGTAACCTCTGCGGTATATTTAATAGTGTTATTTTGCTGTGACCATGTTGTTAATCCTGATGCTACTGTATATACGATATTTTTAATTTGTCCGTGTGGAATTTTAATCAGATTAGTTTTTTGAACAATATTAGGTATTCCACTGACAATATCATTGAGTTTCATGTTAACGTCGGAGAGTTTTATGTCAACGGTTGGTTGTTCCCCCAAAAAATCTTTAATGGTTTTGTTTATATTTCTACGAAAATTTAAGAACGTTTCTACATGTTTAGAAAAAGTATTACTGAGTGTAGTCATTTCGTCATTGATTTTTTTTAGAGGAATTTCCTTATCATCGACGTATTTTTTTGTTGCAGCATCAAAATCAGATTCTGGTGTTCTAAGATTGTTAATACCATTATTATTCATGTTGAGAAATGCACGCATTATACCGCCGTTGACTAATACGTACTTAGATTCTTGATCGTCGACATATTTTTTTGTTGCAGCGTCTGTATCTGCGACTGGGTTTCCAAGGTCTATAATTTTATTTTGATTCATAATAATGTCATCCGTGAACGAATCACCAGCTTTCTTAATATAATCGCTGACTGACGTACCGGAATCTTGTATTTTACCTTGATCAGTAAAAGTAACTATATTATTAACAACCGCATTAGGAACTCGTATAAGTACATCTGGCAGTTGTATATTACTAGTTTTTAATCGTCCTTCCTTATCCTGAAAAACAACGACTTCATTTTGATCCACACTTGTAATATTTAATAAATCGTCAATCTCATTTCTGAGCTGATCGAGAGTTGCGTATTTAGATAAATCAACTTGCTGCTGAGCTTTACCACGAGAAGATCTTCCGTAAATATCTACCATTATATTTACTAATGTCTGTTTAAATGTGACAACGTAGTATATTCATGCACAACTTTGTGAGGTGGTTTTGTTGATTTTGATACAGCATCAAGTACGTTAAGTACTTCTCGACCACATATTGGTGGACCAGTTAATGTTTGTGTTGGTAGCGTTGAATACCATATTGGAGTACTTTGATCGCCGCTAATATACTTTAAGAATTCTTTTGGTGGAGCTAGTCCATATGAACCAAAATAAATAATTCCACGTGGATCAATTGCATATCCAACCCAGTGTGTGCCTGGACCAGAGTTTTTGTCGAGATTAATAATACCGGTTTCAATATTGTTTGGTTTCTTTGGTAATTGATCACGCATAAAAACTCCTCTAAAATTTTTTATTTTTAATTTTTTAGCAGCATCTAGTAAATCAAAATTGGACATAGGAGATATCAGTAAACTGTCTCTGGTAATCTTAGGCCTTTTCCGTACCATGAATGTGGAGTCCCTGGCAATCTTAGACCCCTTCCCTTTTTTTTGGATGTTCTTCTTATTCCCTGTCCGGTTGCTTTCTTTAATGCCATTCCAGCAGCGGTTCCAACAGCGCCTAATGCAGCTGCTTTTGCAACAGCTGGGGCTGCAGCGGCTATTAATGCTGGTATAGCTGCAAGAAGTGGAAATATACCACCCGTCTTAACGATGTCTTTAATGGCACCCGCAGAAAGATTAAGTTTATACCTTTATTTGATTTTTTGGCTTCATTGAAATGCCTGAGCTGACGTTCTGTAAGAGATAATTTATTTGAACCGCTCATCTGCTCTTTCTTTAGCAATATTTTTAATCCACAGTCATTTTTTGATGCTGATTGTAGCCTTTTAATCTGACCAGGAGTCAGACTAACACTAACGTGATTATATGACATTATAATATTCATAAACGATCTAATTACATGTTTTCTACTGGAGCATCAACGACTCTCATTCGTCCACCAGCACCTTCAAGTATCATCGATTTACCGCTGAGTATAACAGCAATTGCTCTGTAATTAGGGATAAGTGGTGCTGGTGATACTGGTAGTGTCACACGAGCTCGGAAGTGTATATCGACTACAGATTGTCTACACAAATCTAAATGTTCGAGCGAAAAGTAATAAATTGGATATAAGGTTGTAAAATCTAACTGTGATATTTGTAAACCAGTATCAACATTTTGATCACGACCCATGAACGTCATCAGACGGTGATATGCACGTGCTACATGATTTTGCTCGAAATTCAGTAATATATCTTCGGATGGTTCTTGATGTCCATTTATTCTTAA
>JAECUM010095606.1:0-96369 GCA_016617855.1 Megalonaias nervosa
TTCGTTGTTTAACGCAGCTATCACACTCGGTAACCTTGCAACCCATTCACGAGATCTCTCCATGGACTTAAAGTCAGCGGATATTCCCTTTGCATATTGATATCCAAATAACCACTCAGCAAGTGTTCGATTAAATCGTTCAACGATTGCCTGATCACGATGAATTTCATTGTGTCCTCGTCTGATTTTAACGTTATGTTTTTTCATCAACGATGATACTGCACCAAGAAATTCTTTGCCAGGATCAACCTGTAGCAACTGTGGCCATCGTAGACCACCTTGTTGTCCGGATCCTCATTGATAAATTCGTTCAAACGCAGATGCAACTTCAGTTGCTGTCTTTGTTGACAGTGGTTCTGCTTCTTTATATCTACTTGCAACCTCAACAACAGTTAACGCGTATTTGTATGTGCGTGATTGATGTCTACCAATTTTAATGGTATCATGTGGTAAAAACAAAATATCTGCTTGATGAACTTCATTGCGAGTATTGACATCAAAATGCGCATACTGAATTTTTTTTAGGTGGTGGTAGATAAATTTGCCATATTGCCTGTCGTGCTAACCACGCTGCAACAACAGCACGTGAGACTTTTGCTACTTCAGCAAGTTTACTAATTGCTGCTTTGCCTCTCCAATATCCTCTTGGGCTATAATAAACAGATTCCATTATAATAGTTATCTATGATTAATTACCAGCTCCTAGCACTAGTTTACCTTTAATAGCAGATTTTACTAGGAAGCTAGCAAGTTTTTCTCTGAGAGATTTATTTTTTATGGAATTTAATGCGTGAATCAGCTTTACATCTGCAATATGTTGTTGTTGTAAATTTGGATTTTTATACGCGACATCATGAACATGACACGCTTGATCAATCGCGTTTATTGGGTACTCTCCAGGTCTTGGTTGGTCTCGTTCGTCAAGTCGAATATCAAGCCGGGTTCCTGGACCACAATAATTATATCCAGGTATATGTTTTTCACCAGGATACTTTGCCCATGGAGCTCCTGGTAATTTACCTAACCCATCAGCGATATCACCACCTGTCTTTGTCAATGAAATAAATTTGTATTTTTTTGTACCACATTTCACACACTTGCCTGTAAGTGCGTGCCTGTTATTTTTTGTTATTATTGTTGTTAATCCACTGGTATGGGTGGGTGCTCTACATCGAACACAATATGAATCCATATTATTTATTATATGGATATAATTGACTTCTCAGCGACACGAAAACAAGAGCCAGTCAAACATCATCCAGTGCTACCAAATTCCATCAGAGCAATTATACTTGGCCCATCTGGGTCTGGTGAAACGCAATTATTACTTAATCTGAAAGTGCGATGGCTCAAGTGGGATAAATTATATTTAGTAGCACCATCTGTAGATGATCAATGATGTTACGAAGTACTTGAAGATTTTAATGAAAATGCAAAGTCGCTGACGTGTCCTGATAAAGGTAATGATGTTATTGATTTTATTACCGATGTCGATGAAGCTCCATCCATAGATGATCTTGATGGATGTATCAATAATCTTGTAGTATACGATGATGTAATGCTGGACAAACAATCAAGTCCAGCTCGGATATTTTCGCGAGGCCGTCACAGAAATACAGACGTGATTTATTTAACTCAGAAGTACACACAAATACTTAAAGTGATAAGAGATAATTGCAGTATCTTAATTGTGTTTAATGGAGTAGATAATTATACTTTGCAAAATATTTATTATACTTGGTGTTCAGGGGACATGGACATGATTAAATTTAAAAACTTTTCAAAAGCACAAGCTGTTCCGTTCGGATTTATAACGATAAATTTACATGACCCATGATCTAGGTATTGTATAGGTCTGGATAAAATTTTTGGTTAATTATAGCAGCAGGGAGGGTGAACGACCAGTGTTGAGTGACCAGCACGTAAACGAAACACACCATAAAATAAAAACGCACGTCAGTGATGATGTAACAAAATGAGCCAACCCATTTAGAGAAATCTCATGGCCTGACAGAGGTTTTGGTTTAACGTTATTGACCTTGAGATTTCATTTTCATAGGAAGTTTTATTTTTCATAAATAAGGTCTCCAAACAAAATGGTCTGTTCACCCTCCCTGCTGCTTGACAAGTGTGACAAGATCTATGGTACTTATATACATCACTTTTAATTTTCGGCAAATAAAAATGGTTCAGGATCTTGTGATAAGTCTTATTGATGCCAAAATGACCAGCTTAAGGAGTTTTATGGCCTAGACCAGTGGTTCCCAAAGTGGGCAGTACGCCTCCAGGGTGGCGGTGGGATTACTGAGGTGGGCGCAAATGCTGAATAATGCTTTTTATGGGGTAAGGTGGGGGGTGCGCTGAGGATAACGAAAGGGGCCGTGGCCCGAAAGATTTTGGGAATCACTGGACTAGACTATGAATTTCTTCTTGATACGACTTATGAACAACAATTTGATTGCCCACTGACCACTCATCACCAACAGGTACATAAGGTGTCTCCATTTTCTCATAAGGACTCCATTTTTCACAAAGTAAGAAACTGGTACTTGTATGGTTTCAATTTCTGAAACCCAGTCTTGTCTATTCTCTGAAGAATAGTACTTGGGAGCCTATAACTCGCATTAAAATGTCTCGCATGCTTATAAAGTAGCTGTTACTTTCTGGTCAGATATCTTACAACTACAGTCAGAAATTGGCTAGTGGTTTCTATTATTCTTTGAAGAAACTAACTTACCGGTACTTATCTTATGAACCCCCCCTCTCTCTCTCTCTCTCTCACCCTCTCCCTCTCCCTCCCTTCCTCCCTCCCTCCCTCCACTGAGTGATTAAGTGAGTTAAATTATGGAATTTACCTTATCCATTGTTCCAAGGCACATATATTAGGTCTCCACTGAGTGATTAAGTGAGTTAAATTATGGAATTTACCTTATCCATTGTTCCAAGGCACATATATTAGGGATAACAGGACAAATTTAAAATTTCATCTCAGGTTCATAAATAGCATAGTTCTGTGAAGGTAAAAGCATCAGAAATAACAAATTTTAGCAAATAAAGCATTATCCTTTTCATGGTTATTTGCTCATAGTAAGTGCAAACAACTTATTTAGCCCACAAAAGTAAAAATTCTCCAAAAAGTGAGCATTTTTGTATAGTGTATATTAAATACAGATCCAGTAATAGAATGTTTTGGGGGATTAATTCTTGAAACAGTCGCTATGCAATATAACCTGACTGTTCTTGAGGCATAATTTAAAAATATATGTGGTATACAAAAGGAAATGTGTCTCGGCCAATGCAGAATTTAGTTTTAATTCCTCAGAATTTGCAATTATGAGTATGTCCAGTCCAAAAGCCAAATTGTGTGAAAAGCTTGCCTTTATTCATGTGAAAGCGAAAAACAAAGGGGATTGGCAAATAAATCTATGAGAACAATGAAACAAGACAATCCATGTATTTGTTCTTTATTATTGCCTACCTGTATGATAATTTTTTTTTCAGACTAATTCATCTAACAATATTGTTTTTATGAATGCCAGTTTACATTAAATATTTATTTTTCTCTAGTATTTCCTATGAAAATTTAAACACAGAACTGTATATAGTTTTTATTTATTTAGTTTGCTTTATTGCATAGTTGTATTGTGCTGACATTTTTTGTGTCATGACAATATTAACTTATACAGTAAAAACTGTCTTGAGCGACCTCTGCTATGAGTGACCACCTGTCATGTACGACCACAATCGTAATGCACGGATCGATTTTATTATATAAATGCTCAGGTATGAGCGACCACCTGCTGAACGCGACCAGCGACCACGATATCTTGGCAAAATTTGCATTTCGACACTGCTATGAACGACCGCATCGCAAAAAACGAGGATAAACTCCACCAACCTTTGTTTAATCCCTGTAAGAACGACTGCTCATACCGTTCCAGATATATAAAAAAATATAAAAAAAATAGGCTGGCTATGATCCCTGATTTATTTTTGCTAGGCTTCTAGTGTTTTATAGTTTCTGTCGTAAACCAGACTAAAGTATATGGAGATTATTTCCTAGTCTGGTTCCCTGCTTCGTGTGCTCCTTGTGTTGTTCTCTGTTATTCGTATAGAGGTGAGGAAATCAGAAAACATACAAAGCAGGGAACCAGACTAATTATTCCCGTAATTAACCTGCTTCTCGGCCTTTGTAGGACTTGGC
This sequence comes from Megalonaias nervosa, assembly GCA_016617855.1. NCBI lineage: Eukaryota > Metazoa > Mollusca > Bivalvia > Unionida > Unionidae > Megalonaias > Megalonaias nervosa. The sequence continues at coordinate 4,205 of JAECUM010095606.1, forward strand.
ATCCCTATGACGACTGTATCGCGAGAACAGACAGACACCAGTGACTTTATGTAATCAATTATTACAACGACCGCTTGATTAGTATGAATTGTTCTGATCAAAAACAAATATCAAAAGAATATTTAAAAAAGGATTGTTGCTACCAGTGATAGATGCTACAGTCCGTAAACCAGGCTAATGTACATGTCATGAGATGCCGTTGAAGTGTCAAAGTTGACGTAGTGGTCACGTATATTGTTTGTCTCGAGTTAATCGGTATTGCCGGGGGTGAATAAGATCATTGTCTATTAAACCAGCAAGAGAGAATCATTTGCGGGATTCGATTGATAGTGCTTAAAACTTGTGATGTTTGTTCCCCCCCCCATGTTAAGTGATGACATCCCAATCACAAAGCTGTCGTCTATTCAAGTTGGTGCGACCGGATTACACACTTTGCTTATAGAGTTAATCCCTGTATGTTATCTTTGAATGAAGCCGTTGACTTTTGTCACTGAGTAAATGGTCCTGTTTCTGGATGAGATAATTGTTTCTTTTTATTTCATTAATTGTTAGATACGCAATGCACATGTGTAGATTTTTCATATTTTCCCACAGCCACCGTCTTTACGTTCAATATTGGGTGTCCTGAGTGGCCGAGTGGTCTAAAGCGCTCACCATTACGGATCACTGCCATCTCACCTCTGTCTGCGTGAGTTCGAGTCTCAGGCTCAGCTAACGTGGGCACGTGAGAAAGCCTGCCAGTAGCTTCTCATGGGTCGGTGGTTCTTCCCGGGGTTTTCCAGGGTTCTTCCTCCACCAATTATACTGGCTGCCATGTATAGCCTATCTTGTGCTGAAAAATGGCGTTAAACCCTACAACAACAACAACAACAACAACGTTCGATATTACAACTGAGCACTAATAATTTTAACACCTAGAATTTTAACAACAATGGATGAACCTCCAACTAAAAAGAGACAAATGTTAAGGCTGGAGAAAATAATTATTGTAACTGAAAGAAGTGAAAAAGTGCAGACCACTCGCAAAAAAGTGGTTTAAACGTTGGTAAAATAAATTTAGGTTGTTATAAAGGAAAACAAGTAATTCAGAAACGATTTCATATGCTAAAATATGTGATCTTCAAATGTAAATGTGATTTCATGTTTAATGATAGAAGTATATCTTTATTACAATATAATTTGTTTTTTAGATGAATGCATACAATATTTTAATAACAACTGTTAATAAAGAATAGAATATATGTACAGTGATTGTGGTTATTTTTCTTGAAATTGTTCTGAAACTGGACCTTGGAAACTGGTATTTTTGTACAAACCTGCTATGAAAGACCACCTGTCTTGAGAGACCTCTTTTTGTTGGCAGAAGGGGCGGTCTCTCATAACAGGTTTTACTGTATTTTAAACAATCAAACAATGATAAAATCAGACAAATTAAGATGTGTATGCAGGGGGTGGGGGTGGATGCTACAACAGCCTGAGCTGTGAGTAAGCTTAAAACCTTTAAACGTTTTTTTTTTTAAATTGGGGGTGGGGGTGGGCATCTTACTCTTCTAACAGAAAACAACATCTTACTCTTCTAACAGAAAACAATCACATCTGTAGAAGATACATGTAAAAATGTGTATTAATCTTTTTAACTACTACATTAATTTCATATCCAAATGTATCAAGCAAGTTTGGTAGTGCATTGTAGCAGTAATAATAAAAACAAATTGAGCTGTATACTGGTAATGATAGCAATGTTATTTATGTTCAATATATTATATTTTTATACTTGCTACCAAAGGAGTCTGATGTTTTATCAGTGAAGTACCTTACAATCAATCATCTTATCTGTAATATAAATATTGATTCATATATGGATGAATACGATTTTAAATAATAAAAAAATGTGGTTTCCAGTTTGGTATCTGTGGAAATAAAGCATCGCATAATTGTATGAACATGTTCTATATGTTTAGATACAGAAAATGTATTTCATACTATTAGAATTTATATATAATGAAATAAGTTCACATTTTTGTAGCATATAGCTATGCTACAGTATATGTTTTGTATGTGATGTCCTTGTTTCAAGTGATTCGCCTCTTGCTGTTGTATTGGAATTGGAGATTTAAAATGAAATTGGAGATGCGAGATACTTGTTACAGACAACTAGTGACAATGCTTGCTGGTTATTGCATAATCATCCATGCCATGCATATATAAGAATTCTGTATAATTTGAATATTTACCTTCTTGTTTTATATATCTATCTATCTATCTATCTATATATATATATATATATATATATATATATATATATATATATATATATATATATATACACACACACACACACATGTGTGTGTGTGTGTGTGTGTGTAACTAAACTGCCACTGTAAACTGCAGATTAACAGAAAAAATTAATTTCATAGGGATGAGAGAATAAACAGAATCCTCATCTCTATGATGTACACTCTCTCTCTCTCTCTCTCTCGTGAATAAACAAGAAAGAGAAAGTATGGCCTTGATGTGCAATTATCTGCAATTTGCTCAAACCTTATGAGGTCTTTACTGATCCAAAAAGCAGAATTTGCACTGCACTCTAAAATAATAAACATACTCTAAATTGATAACATTGTGAATGAGAATATATAAACAAATTAGGACCTTAAACCTTACACTGCGGCTACCCTATTCTGCCAATGTGCAGCAGTGGTAAATTACACCCACAAAATATCCAAATAAAAATGGTGTGAGAAGGGTCAGAGGAAATATAACATTGTGTAAATACATCTAATTGTATACAATTTGATATCTTTAATTTGTTTTGCGCTTCTTTCAGGCCATCTCTGTTCCGAATGTTAATACTCTGAGAAATCAGCTGACTGTAATGCAGTAATATAATTCAAATGATGTTTTAAATAAGATGCCCCATACATGCCGTAAAGTGGCATAACCTCTTGTTGCTAGGGTCAGGGGAGTAGTTGTGTTGTAAAAAATTGGCATGTCACAGCTCCATCTGTTGTCATAATGAGGCATTATTTTATGCTAACTTCCATGATGCTAACTTCCAGTGTGCATGATGCTGCATTATAATCATGATTTTAGAAGGTGCGATCTGTGTAACTTGTGATATAGCAAGTTTATAAACAGAGTATACAAAACTTGTAATAACTCTCATCGTGTTTGCCATACGACAGACTACAGAATCAGTTCAGTAGTTGGCAAAATACAATGACGCAGAAGGAAAGTTGATCTAAGCACTTGCAAGCAGCCATTTACAGCTTGCATCAATGAAGAATAGAAAATTCATTTCTAGAATTATGAACGTAGCACTTGCAAGCAGCCATTTACAAAAAATGCAGAAGGAAAGTAGCACTTGCAAACTGCCACGTACAATTTGCATCAGTGAAGAATACAATATATGTACATACATAGAATTATGAAAGTAGCACTTGCAAGCAGCTGTTTACAATAATGCAACAGAAAATATATGCATAGAATTATGGTGGTAATCCCCCTCCATAGATATATATATATATAGAGGATAGCAATGGTTTACAGGTGAGTTTTTGAATTTGAATATGGTGTAGTGAAAAGAAACCATTAAATATGTAACCTAAAAGTTTGTGTCTGTTTGCACTCGGCTAATTCCACATGCAGCTGCCACAACCAACTACAACATTTTGGTGGAGATAGCTACAAGTTAGATCTGAAAGTTCTATCACAAGTCCAAAAGGATTGAGTGTTCTAAAATGAATTCAGTGGTGTTATGAATGAATTCCAATCTTGAATGTGCTGATGTACCAATAGCATTGAATAATTGTGATGTGCTGACAGTCTCGATGTATTTAGTGATGAAATCCAAGATGTCTCTAAATGAATTCACAGTAATCCCAAAATAGTGATTTAGTCCAAAAGTATTGTCGAGCAATTTGTAATTTCAGTGAATATATTTAAATAAATAAATCATCTCAAATTAAAACTGAACATAACTGTAAGACTGATTCCGCTAGTCAGATGTTAAAGCAGAAATAAAGAATTTCTGTTTACTTCTCCCATATATAGAAGTGCAAGTCACAATATGAGGACTGGGATGAGGATCAAAAGTCCATTTCTAGATCACTTGAAGTTGTCAACAATAATAGGTCTATTACTAAAACTTAGTAAACTATATGGCAAACAGCAGGTACACCAGGAATTTCAGAGGGAGAAACCAATGTCCTGAACTCATATCCAGGTAAACATGTTTACCTATAAATAATAATAATTTTATTATATAATCTACAATCAATGACAAAAATTAGCTATGTAATATGTCATTTTAAAAAAGGACATTAGTCAGGTAGGCCCAAACTCCTGCTTTCAGTTATGGACAAATGTCAGTTAAATAGACATAACACTCTGTAGCATATTGAAATGTTAAGTCTCTCAGCAGATTAGCAGAGGGCATAAGGTTGTTTGGGATCAGAAATTCATTAGTGTATAGTCTAGTAATTAGTGTTGAATGGCTGCCAGTGGTCAGGATAGCATCACATCTTTTCTTGATCACATCAGTGTAATCAGACATTTAGACCTTCAAAGACAACATTTATGCACTAGACAAATGGAGTACAGACCAATCAAAGTTTAGAAGATTTGGCATACCCATGAATAGGTTTTAGTTTACGTTGCAGATTGCTCTTGATTTTCGATCAGTTTAATGATGGAACAACATAACCAGATTGGTTTCATCTATTGGTCACACAGGATCAGCTAGGTAGACTGACTGGTGGGTTATTGTTTACTGCTAACACTTGCTTATTGTTATTGTTTATTGCTAACACAAAACCAAAAACAAAGCAACAGATAACCCAGCCATTAGTGACTGGTATATTGCAGATCTATAGTCTTTTATGTTGAAGTGGTCAATTTAGTGTTTGAAAATTGATAACCAGGCAATCTGTGACTGACTGGCACTCTGCAGTTAATTAGCCCTGAAATGAACCTGGTCCAGTCTGTCTGTTGCTAGATTGTCTGATAGACAAGTGGCTGTTCTTTGTCAGTTATCAGTGAGTCTTACAGTGGGAGTTGGAAATATCTTTGTTTTGAAGGTGTACTTAACTGTGAAAGTTGCACCTTTACTAAGAAATTTGTGATGAATATAGCTCTGTTAAATAGGTCTGTTAAAAGAGTTATGCAGCATTGCATTTGAACTGGTGCATTTCTAAAATTAAAATTTAAATTGGATGAACCTTCACTGCTTATTGTTATTTCATTGATCAGGTTGCATGAAACAAACAAAATCCTTATAGCTTCTACCTCCAAATTACTTCATTTAACTGTACCAGAGCTGTTTACTGCCATGATTTCAGCAGTTTCTTCATAAACTTTTACAGGCAGTCTTTTTGTACAGTGATGCAGAATACCAGAGTTAGATTTGTTTAGTAGGTGGGCACCTGGGTGGCAGAGTAGTCTAGGTGCTCACCCGCACTGATCACTGAAATCTCACTTGTCCACATGAGGATTGACCTTTGTAGGAATGTGAGAAAGCTTGCCAGTAGCTTTAGCTTTGTCTGCATCAGTGGTTCTTTTCAAGGTTTTTCGCATTCTTCCTTGACCAAATATATTGGATGCCATGTATAGCCAGCCTGTCCTGTGCTGAAGAAAGGTGTTAAGCATATAACAACATTTAATGGGTTGTTCAGTTCAGTCACTGAAGGACTTGAGAATGCTCTTTTGAACTTCATTCAACGTCTGTGAGATTATGAGCGTTGTCAAACCCATGAGTTTGATGTGAATGAAGTATTGGAAAATAAAATCAAACAATGGGATTTATGTAACAGATAAGAAGGTCTTCTTAGAATTGAAGATGAACATTAAGGATTGTGAACAAGCATGAGCTAATTCATTGTGAATGAGGTTGGTAAAGAAAGGTTGTGGGAGGGTTGGTATACAAAGGAGGTACATGGGAAGTATACTTAGCTGATAGCTGATAGAGGATCTGTTTAGTTGAAATAGCCACATGCATGCCACATGCATACTGAGAGGTTGGCAACACCCTAAATGTTTGACGAGCTGTTAATTTTATGAGGATAAACTAAGACAGGTCACTAAAATTATGAATTGCCAGTCAAATGATAGATAACTCTCAGGGTAAACAGGTCTGTTGGGCTGCTGTATTTACTTACATGTATTAAGAGTTAAAATGTGGCTTTCATTGATGATAATATTTCCCTGTGTCGTAATGTATGGATATAATTTTCAGTATTTAGGGATGATTTTTCTATCTCAGAATGTAGCATACTTGCAATGCTTATGCCACCCATAACAATCTTTGTTTTCGTGTCCCTTAAAAAAAGATGTGGGTGGGTGGTTGGGTAGGCTTTTTTGTATCTTTGCTTGTTGTATTTCAACATTGGTTTTCACCAGAAGACGTCATATGATATGGTTGGTCCTGAATGACAATGGAGACGCTTGGACATTCAACACGGCCATCAAATTATTTCATACTAACTCATCCTGAATGGATCTTCAGACTCTTGTTATTGCTACTCATAAATGGAAGGTTAGATTGACAATGGATTTTAACCAGAAGACTGTTTATGATGTCTAGACTGCTTAGTCCTAAATATAAAAAAAGGTTCTGCTCAGATTTCCAGTATGACCTTGACATTGAAAATTGTGTCATAGCAACTCCAACCTGAATGGATCTTTAGAGTTTTGTTGTTACTGAAATGTCAGGTCAGATGGACATGGAGTTTTCACCAGAAGATTTCTTATGGTGTCTGGTTGGTCCTAAATAAATGATGACCTTCTTGAAATATCATGCTATTACTTCTACGCTAAAATTGGTAGGCCATGTCAGCCTAGGGTTTTCACCTGACCGGATGATATCTTGTTAGTCCTAATGCATATGGTGCAAACTTAGTATCAAATATCACTGCCACAGTTGCCATGTTGAAAGCCTTGTTATTGCCACTCCTGAAGCAATGTCCATAATGGAACTCTGTTTTCACCCAAAGCCATCTAATGATGTCTGGTTTGCCCTAAATAAAAATGGTGCAGATCTTGTATCCATTATTGCTGCCACAGCAGCTAATGTGAAAATAATATCAGCCAAGAATACCATGCATGGTTTCAACACTCAGTAGTTAAAAAGATGAAATGGCCTTGAATTGAGTTCTAGGGAATTTATTTTGGACAGTAGAGCATCGGTCCCTTTGAGGGACTCATGCTTGATTTGGGCTTGCTCATTTAAATTAGGTTATGAATTCTATTTGTTGGTTGTCATTGAAAGATTTTTCAAAATAATAGACTACACATCTGTAATAATAATCAACACATAAAACTTTTGTGGCTGCCAGCTACATTTGTGATCATGGAAACAGACTATAATTACTCTAAAAGCTGGTGAAATTTAGTAGGTAAAGGTTTGAAATCTGTCAGTAGAGTTGGCACACATTCTCCTTCTTCTCAAACTACTTTTCCAGTTGCCTAAATTGCTTTGGGCTTGCTTTTGGAACATGTAGCTGTAAATAAAATCTATCATGAAATGCCATATCTACCCATATTTGCAGTCACATGAAGTAGCAGATCAGGGTGTATTCAGTTACTTAAATCCAACCAACATCATAGATCCCAATCTTCCAGTTACTGTTACTTAAATCCAACCAACATCATAGATCCCAATCTTCAGTTACTTAAATCCAACCAACATCATAGATCCCAATCTTCCAGCCCATTTTATGACAGCAGATCTGGGTCTATGATGTTTATACATCAATGGATGCAATAAACTGGAGTCCAATTTTAGATATACCACTTAATTTAGAGATCGTTCTTAATCATCCTCACATTAATATCATCAATAGGTGTTTTTGAGAGACTTGGAATAGCTCTTTCAGGATACTAAAGTAATGTATTCAGAAGTTAAATAAGATTGCATCTTTTTTTTTAAAATTGATACATTTTAATACAAATTTTATGATGAAAATTATTGATAATGATGATCTTGTGGAAATGTTTTTCAGCTAGAATCAAAGTGTCTCTTGTATAATAGTGTCCTGTTGGCTTTGTTTTATCCAGTTATGCATGAATTTTATTTTTAATTGAAGATTGCAAATTAAACAAATTCATTTCCCAATTTGAGCCCCCCCCCCATTGGTGTTGTCAACATGTCTTTTGAACAGTCCTCATCTTTTGAGTGCCAACAAGGTTTACAAAACATTTATTCTGGCTGATTGGGGGATACAGTGTTTAAATAAATATTCATACTTGAATTCACTTCAGATGATAATGCCCTGTTAGAGGTGCATAGTACAGATTATTTTGCAGGTGTTGTGAGGTGAACTGTCATAGGTTGGGATGGAAACAGTCTCCTTTTGACAAAATTAGAGATATTTAAACTGTTAACCATGAGAAATGAGGGTATCATTGAGTCAAAGCAGATATGTCTGCCAGATTGAAGGATTTTACCATAAATACAGATTATGAATGACTTTTGCTTGCCTTATATACTCGCTTATAAGAGGAGTCCAACAGCAAACTGCACAGATCCAAATCTGCTGTTGCATAATGCATCACCAGATCTGGGTCTGTGCAGTTTGTTAGGAGTAATCAATAGAATAAACAACATAGACCCTGATTGGCGGGCACATTATGCTGCAACAGATTAGGATCTTTGTTGTTTTCAGTTTGACTCAACTTATAAATGAGTGTATACAGTACTATTTAAGTTTTGTTTTGAAATTATGTATGATTTACCACAACGCTTTTGGGTATAGTTGGCAGTACAGCTATCATTTTATAACAGGTTGAATACACTACATTTTTGATGCACACAAAAATAATGCAGAACAAATAAGTTTGTCTTAGAAAATTATTGGTCACTTACTTGAAGTCTCTTGCTCTCTGAATGTACTCTGATTTTCTCATCAAGAAATTAGGTCATAGTATGTGTGTGTCTCCTCAAGGATACACAACTCCTGTTGGACTTGGTTGGGTTTTGTGGCACAGCAAGATAAGTAGGTTATTTAGTGCTGATGTGATTTGAGAGAAGTGGTTTGCTCATACATGCATCATGGAAGCTGAGCTGGACTGATCTAGTGGTAGGATTGAACCTGCACTTCACTGATCACAAGTCTAGCTTTCTGACCACTGAGCCATGCCTCTATTAGCTGATGATGTGTGGGAGAGTGCATTTGGTCTATTTTACATTCCAGAGCTTGCAAGGGACTATGTCTGAAGTACTATGTAGGATATGCCTATTCTAAGTAAATGAAAGATAATGATTGAAAATGAAATTTATCTGGAAATGAATTAAGGATAAATCCTAATTAATGAGTTGTAACTTAAAAAAAAAAAAAATACAGGAACCAATGATGACTTCAGAGATGAACAAATTAATGCTACTAATAACAGAAGTCAGATATTGCCAAACAGTATTTTATTAATACTTATTGCGAGTGTTGTATGAGTTATGGTGAAATATCGTAATTAAATAAACCATTTATGTAAATATAGGAGATTTTTGTGATTATATATGCTCAGTGACTTTGCCTTGAGGTTCCAAAATTTCATGAATATTTGGGCAAGAAATGATGTATCCATCTCTAATACAAGTCACACGGGTCATTATTGTAGGCATTCAACACAGACTATTTCAGTAATGGGTGTCATTATTGTAGGCATTCAACACAGACTATTTCAGTAATGGGTGTCATTATTGTAGGCATTCAACACTGACTATTTCAGTAATGGGTGTCATTATTATAGGCATTCAGCACAGACTATTTCAGTAATGGGTGTCATTATTGTAGGCATTCAGCACAGACTATTTCAGTAATGGGTGTCATTATTGTAGGCATTCAACACAGACTATTTCAGTAATGGGTGTCATTATTGTAGGCATTCAACACAGACTATTTCAGTAATGGGTGTCATTATTGTAGGCATTCAGCACAGACTATTTCAGTAATGGGTGTCATTATTGTAGGCATTCAGCACAGACTATTTCAGTAATGGGTGTCATTATTGTAGGCATTCAACACCGACTATTTCAGTAATGGGTGTCATTATTGTAGGCATTCAGCACAGACTATTTCAGTAATGGGTGTCATTATTGTAGGCATTCAGCACCGAATATTTCAGTAATGGGTGTCATTATTATAGGCATTCAACACCGACTATTTCAGTAATGGGTGTCATTTTTTAGAATTTGATTCTACATACCTTTAAGTGGTAAGTATTCACTTCACTTTTTGGATTTGTATATATTCATCTTCCTTTGGAAGGTCATTATTTTGACACCCCGAGAGATGCATATGGCAAAATTAATGTTAAAGTACATAGACATTTTTGGACAAAATATACCTAAAGGTGTGATGCAGTACAATCGGAATTGAATGTTGCCTGCTGTGATGTCACGATGAAAGCTACACATATTGGTAAACAAATTTGTACTACTCTCAATTGTGACGATTCCAGTCGATGCAGTCTTATTTTGACCCAGGTTTAGTACATGGACATACATTGTAAAAGCCCATAGTGATAGAGAATTTTTGTCTGGAAGTTTGTTGGTGACAGTTAAGGTGCAAAGCATTCAATAATCAGGATTGAATAGACTTTGGTTAAAGAAATAAGTGTTAATTTTAAAAGAACAATTTATAGTTAATTTAAAATGAGTATATGTGCATACATGACCCGTGTGACTTGTACTATAAGAGTAATCTTCAGTTCAGAATGATCCAGCATTCGGATGTTTACAGAACTGACATTTATATTAAATTCCTTTCAGAGTTTTTCTTTTATCATTGTTTTATGAGAAACACTTAAGTGGACTGTCATTTATCCAAAACCACGGAGTAGCCTAAAAGTGAAGTATACAAAATGGTTTCAGTAGATACAGTACTTTATATACTTGCATTTAAGAGAAGTCCAACTGCAAACTGCACAGACCCAGCTCTGCCATTGCAGAATGTGCCATCAGATCTGAGTCTGTGAGTAATCAGTAAAACAAACAACCTAGACCCAGATGTGAGGTGCATTATACTATGGCAGATGGGATCTTTGTTGTTTGCAGTTGAACTCAACTTACAAGCAAGCAGAGACAGTAAAATATGGATTCTGCTTGCAAGACCAATCAATGTTTTTTTTTTAAAGCTTTCCAGGAAAAGGGGCCCTTAGGACCCACTAGGTCTAATCAAGGGTGCCTTATTACTTAAGGGGGAAGGGCCCTGCCTGTTTTTTAATCATTTACTATAAATATAACTTTCTTACATCACCAAAATTTTTAATATATATATTAAAATTCTTTTCAAATACTGCATTAATTTCACGTGTTTCTCTTCCATCATAAATTATTGTGAAATTTTATCATGTTATTTAATATGTTTACAGGTAAAAATTTAAGTAACTTAATGCCAACACGTAACACCATCTTGGGTTGTATCTTTCAAATTACTGCACAGTTGAAAGAAAAATCTTATTTTCATTTTAATCATTTTTGAGCTGATTTTATCATTTTATTTGAAATAAGAAAGGGTATGTTGGTGAATAAGTATCTTTCTTTTACAGTTGCTAAGATCAGATAGGATTTCTGCAACAGAAAGTCAGTGTGGTTGATTTTCTGTAGGTCATAAAAATTGCTGAAGATTTTGCAGGCAGTCATATCTTTCATTTACATCATCATTTTTATTCACATCACTTTTATTGTAATTATTAAAATTGTAAAGATTTTTATTTATATAATTTAATAAGAGACGAAAATTATAGCCACATCATTTTATGTCCATTTTTTCCCCAGAATTCATAGCCCTTTTGATTTGTGTAGGTAAACAGTGATGTCATAATCAGTGATTTAATATAAAGATCACATTATTTTGATTTGTGTAGTGTTTTTACAGAGATCGACTACTTTAATTTTTGTCATTTCCAACAGCGACAAAGATGCATTTAAATCGGACTTTCAGTTCTTATTGCATATACTCGCTTACAAGTTAAGCCAAACCTTGTACTGGCATAATGTGCTGGCAGACCTGGGTCTGTGTAGTTAGGAGCAACCACTAGAATAAACATCATAGACCCTGATCTGCAGGTGCATTACACTAAGGTCCGATCAGGATCTTTGTTGTTTCAAGTTTGACTCGACTTATAAGTGAGTATATATGGTTCACCTTCATTGACCAAAGTATTTACATTGAGAAAGTCCATAATTATACAATTCCTTGTGATTCATTCACTCCTTTGGAGGTCTATCAGAACATGGTGATTTTGATCATTGAGAATCTTGCCACATGGTCGAGTTATAAAATCAAGTCTCTTGAGGAGTTAAAATACATGCCTAGTGATCAGCATATAGCACACAAGCTTGCAGACAATACTGACATTTCTGTGTGCCGTGTATGATGTGTTGCAGGTGTCTGCATGCACTCTTTCGAATTCCACTGATTTACAAAGTACAAAAGTGCACACTGGATAGCTATATCATTTTATGCGAGTTTACTTGTATTAGGTACTATTTTCCCAAATTCATGTCTAATCAGTACATCTGTTGCAAGATTAGTTGAAAGTAAGGTAATTTTCTTTGAATCTTTTAAATTTTTTTTATTGTGTACCAATTTTTTGTTGGTTTCCTGGTTGTTTGTTCAGAACCTGGATTTGATTTCCATGCTCAGCAAAAGGTGTTTACCATTTAGAGCAACACATATCTTGGGCCCAAGTATGATTTTAAGTACCCAGGAAAAAGAGTTTATTACAAGTCCCCAAATATTGATGCCAGTGAAAAAGCTGACCTTGTCTAGTTACAATGCCTGTAATGGATGTCAAAAAAAGTGAGATTCATTGATCATAATGTACATCTATCTGTTTATCCATTCTTCATACCAGCATAAATATTTGATAAAAGTTTCTCTTGGAGGCAAGTATCTTCCCATTGCATAGTTGTATCATCATTATCATCAGACTTTGTACACAAATTGTCTGGGAAATGAGTAAGATTTCTACAGGTTGTCTAGAGATGAGTAAAATTTCTGCAGGTTGACTAGGAGATGAGTAAGATTTCTGCAAGTTTCTAGGACATGAGTAAAATTTCTACAAGTTGTCTAGGAGACATTAAGGTTTCTATAAGTTGTCTAGGAGACCAGAATGATGTTTACAAGTTGATGGCCACAATGGCTGAAGGTCACAAGTTTGCAAAACTTTCATGAGAGCACAGTTTGATCATAAGACATGAAATATTCAAAGTTTGGAGATAGCATGTTAAGTTAAAGTTTACCATGATGTGTCCTTTTAGAATGTGGGTCAGAAGGTTCAAGTTCAGGGTCACTGTAAACAGTTCATAGCTTTTTCAGAAGTATCTGTGTCATTTACAATGGACATTTGCAGATTGTAATCAGAGTTTGCATACAAATTGAACAGAAGACTATGAACATCACAAGTTGGAAAGAGATCTAAAAGGGCAAAGGTCAAATAAATATTTCCAAGATTAAATTGCATCAAAATTGAAAGAAAAGGATAAACCTGATACATTTTTATAATCCCCCAACCCCTATTTACTTTGTTCCATTGACATTGATTATGATCAATAATATGGAGTGCAGTCAGTGAATCAACAATTGATCAGCCTCCATTCTGTTATTGCATGGTATTGATGACAACTTGAGAAAGCTAGAATAACTCATTATTTATAGGGCTAAACTTTCTTCCCATTATCTTTTTGAAAATGAAATTTAATCCTTAAATGTATCTCTTAATATCTAACAACAAAATGCCCTAATTTCACTGAGCAAGTTAATAGTTGGACCCAGGCTTAGTTTTCTAACAGATTATAATCAATACCCTTGTCAATAATCCTCACTAAATTGTATTATATCGTTGCTGCTGAATCCTGTTGTAATGAATATTTTGCAGTATTAAAATAGACTGATCCACACATATTGCAGACAGTGCCCAGAGCCTCCTTGAAGCTGAATGTATGGAGCTGTGGTAATAGAATATCTTATCAATGTTGCCTGTAGTTCTAAAGATAGGTAACACTAAAAAGTAGTACTGTAGTTTGGCACTAGATAGGTTTGCTGCGGAAGTTGATTATTGGATCGACACATAACAGTAGGGTACTCTTCCATCTGCAAGTTAGAGCTCAGGTTTGCCAGCTAGTAGCAGGTAAAGTTTGGATGCAGTCACTTATAGGCAGCAAGCCAGCTGGCTGGTTATGCTAATAATTGTAAACTGTACCAAAGCTTTATGGGGAAAAGGCTGTAGGTATATCACACTACCAACAGAATGTATGAATACAGTAGATCATGCTGGATAGAGGGGTGAGGATTGATTAATAATCTTGGAGAGGGAATTGGTCTGTCCACTGTACATCATCACATTGTGTTTATTAACATTATTCAGAGAGCTAGATCTATTATCATAAGTGTAGATCATTGTATTACAGACAAGTTAGCAACAAACAGAACTAAGTTAACCAACATAAAGGCTTTTTGTGCACTTGCAGAGTTGCACACTATTTATGAACTTGGGTGTTCAAGTTTTGATCAGCTTCTGTACACTTGTGAAGTATTATACTGTTTATATTCAAGTTTTGATCAGCTTCTGTACACTTGTGGAGTATTACACTATTTATAAACTTGGATGTACCCGTTTTGATCAGCTACCATATACTTGTGGAGTATTACACCATTTATGAACTTGGGTGTGCCATTTTTGATCAGCTTCTCAGGATAAGTTGATGTGTAATAAGACTGAAGTTCAGATTTGATTCCATGGAATTTAAATTTCCTCTGGATGTTTGTATATGTTGTGTTCATTTTAATTAGGTGGAACTGGATTATTCAATTTTTTATTTGCAAATGGTGTCATGACCTTTGAAAGAGGTAAGCATTATTAATTTTTGGAAGTTATTTAATGAAAATAATTCAAAATTTTTTTACACATAAATTTTAAAAGAGGGACATAAAAGATGAACAAATTTAGAGAGAGAAATAATAATAATAATCATCATTATCATCATCAGAAGAAGAATTTTATTTAATGAGGTTAGATATTTAAATACAAACTTATCTTGTTTCGTTTAAGTTCACAGCTCCTATATAACAACCTATGTATGCTTGTATCTTATTATAATAAAAGTTAATCAGGTCATGTATGCATTCTGTACTGGCTACTTCAGGAACAGGTGTCATTTAAAAAAAAAATTTGGCACATACATTTGATTTGCAATTGTTCACTTTATTTGGATCTTTATACATCCATATTCCTTTGGAAGGTCATTATCTACATGCCCTGAGAAACATAGACATTTTGGACAAGGTCAACCTAAAGGTGTATTCCAGTACAAACCAGATTGGATGTTGTTCACTCTCATGTCACAGTGAAAGCTACAGGTGTTGATAAAACAATTCATACTACCCTAGGTTGTGACAATAGACCCAACATGCTCTTTTCTTGACCCAGTTTTGTACCTGGCTACCATGATAAAAGTTTGTAGAGATCAATAATTTTCCTCTGGAAGTTTCTTGATGACATTAAGGTGCAAAAAATTTAATCCGGATTGAATAGACTTTTGTTAATTTATAGTATTAAATTTTAAAACAAAAATTTATATTTAAGATAAGTCGATGTGTCTACATGACCACATTAACATATACTATAAACAAAGCATGTTGGAAAAAAAGAAAGTTCACAAGTGTTATGTCTTTATGTTACTCTGAAACAATGTTTAACACAATGGGACAAAAATAATAAGCATGCGCAAAGACAAATCAGTTGAAAAAGCAACAATAATTTAAAATTAAGCTTTAACATAACACTAGTCAGTACTATTTATGAATGGTAACTGAGGAAGGACATGACTCTTTTTCATGGTGCTCATGCAGTTGAACAAGTAGCAGTTTAAACAGATTCATTATTATGATTGCACAATATAGGATGACTAAAATTTATGGCAGGACAAGTTAAAGGTACAAGTCATTTGCTTTGCAGGAGATATGGCCAACTCAAATTTTCAGCTCTACTTGTAATTGACTAGAAGAGATTATGGGATGATCTGCTGTCATCTGTCACCCATCTGTTCCTTCATCCATCTGTTTGTTATCATTACACCTAGCTTCTTGGAGGATAGCCATGACATTTTACAGACATTCATCCCATAGTCTAATCGGTCCTAGATAAAAATGGTGCTGCTTACACATCCACTGTAGCCACCAAAATGGCCATAATGAAAATCTTGTAATTGCTGCTGAATGGTCATATCAGTATCAGATTTTCCATACAATAATTCTTATGGTGTTTGGTTGGTCCTAGATGAAAATGGTGCCAATCAGATGTCTAATATGGCCATCATGGCAGTCAACTTAAAAATCTTGTTATTTCTTTCCTTCCAAAATGTCAACATGAATTATTATTTTGCTTTTACAGAAAAACTTCTTATAATGTCTAGTTTAGTCCTATATCAAAATGGTCCTGATCTGGTGTCTAGTATGGCCACCTGAGTGGCCATCTTGAAAGTATTGCTTTGGTTACTGGATGACTTTATAAAAATGGGGTTTTCACTAAAGGACTTTGTATGATTTCTGGATGATCCTAAATAAAATAAGGTTCCAATCTGAAGTCCAATATAGCTGCCATGGCAGCCATCCTGAAAATCTTCTTATTGTGACTCCTTTTGAACAGAAATCTATACTAACACGGGGTTTTCACCAAAGACTTTTTATTATATCCAATGGTCTTAATGAACATGGTGCAAATCTGACATCCAGTATGACTATCTCAAAAATCTTGTTAGCTGTACTCCTTTTAAATGGATCAGCATGAGCTATTCAGTAAAAGACTTCTTATTATCACTAGATGGACCTAAATGAAAATGATGCTGATCTGATGTCCAGTATGGTCACAACAGAGGCCATGTAGAAAATTTTTATTACTACTCTTCCTGAACAGAAAACTATGTCTAGCATTAGGTTTTCACCTGAAGACTTTTTATGATGTCCAATTGGTCTTAAATGAACATAATGCTGATCTGATAGCCAATATGGCCACCAAATGGTGGCTGTCTTGAAAATCTTGTTATTGCTATTCCTCCAAAATGGATGGTTGTATCAACATGAGGTTTTCACTAAAATACTTACAATGTTTAGTTGGTACTAAATGAAAATGGTGCTGATCTGACATTCAGTATGGCCATCACAGCAACCATCTGGAAAATCTCTTTATTGCTACTCCTTCAGAAAGGAAAGTCTTTTTGAGAAGGGTTTTTCCCCCAAAAGACTTCTTATCATAATATTTGTTGTAATGTTTTGTTGATCTTAACTTAAAATGGTGTTGATCTGATGTCCCATATGTGGCCATCTTAGTTGCTCCTCTTGAAGGGAAAGTTTTTATGAAATGTCGGTTTCATCAAATGAGTTCTTACAGTGTATACTTGGTCATAAATGAAATTGAGTAATCTTCAGCATGGCTACCATGGTGGCCATCTTGAAAGTATTGTTATCTCTACTCCCAAATGGATGGCTGTATCAACATGGGGTTTTCACTAGTGGACTTACTATGATAGTCTTAAGTGAAAATGGTGGCAGTCTTGAATCCATAATGGCTGTCTCAAATATCTTGCAACTACCACCCCTGTATGGATGATCATTATGACATGGAGTTTTGACCAAAAGTCTTCTAGTGGTGTCTCCTTTGTCCTAAATGGAACTGGTACCAATCTGACATCCAATATGTCCACCATAGCAACTAACTTGAAAATCTTGCTATTGCTGAAGAATATTAGAGATGGTTTTCAACATTCAGCAGTTAAAAGAAAGAAATGGTCTTGTCTTGAATTCCTGAAAATTTCTTTTTACCCATTAGAGCATTATTCCCTTCAATGGACTCTTGTTTAAAGTCTGATTTAAATATTTACAATATTTTATTTTTAACTTACAGCAGAAATGTCTGACCTAACTGATGTAGGAAATTAATTCCATGACATTGCTTCAGAATATTTACAACTGCATTAAAATTTTTCAGTATTGGATTTTGGAGGTTTCAAGTGACCATGTGAAGTTGAGTGTAGGATAAGGCCCATGATTTTCATCATTGTCTTTTGTGTTTGTAGATATTTACTGCTGTTTAAAAGTTGATTCTTTCATTTATTGAAACCATTTCAGTTGATGGAAAAGATTGCCAGACTATGCATAAAAAGGCGCATCCAGAATCGAGCGAGCTTCTCTCCTTTGTATTAATATTTTTGAAAAACTGACTCTTAATATTGCCCATCATTAGTAGATAACTGTCAGAATGTAAGCATTGATTCTATTTTAGTTTGCATGGGTAGATATTAATTATATTTTACAAGCATTGTCCTTATGTTTTCCCAACTTCAAATTCCTCATATCACTCATATAAGTGTTTCATACTCTGTTTTCAAAGAGTTGACCATTTATTGTTAAATTTACAAGTTGCTCAGAAGTGGAATGGATTTAGGTGAGGAAATCAAGAGTTGAGTGTTTACACAACAGTGTGGTGACAATTACTAAGGTTAGGATTTGTAGCGATGCAATTTAAGAAAATAAAAAACCAACATAACAACCCATGATATTGTCTTACAGTGTGCCTTTCTGTAATACAGGTATACATACATGTCATCAAACTCCTCTGCCATCAAAGCTAGACACATGAAACTTGGGTCAGTGATAGCCATTTAAGTGAAAATTGTGCCAACACTTAGGAAATTTTGAAGGTACCCCTTGGCATGGGTCTTGCTGGTAGGGGTGATTTTGCATAAAATTTCAAGTACCTCCCAAGTTGTATATATCATATGTATGAGAATTGGCATGTGTTGTGAGTTGCTTTGCAAGTGGCAATATGTTATATTGGGACCCCTAGGGTAATGCCCCAGGGTCTTTTCATATCCCCAAGAACTTTAATATGTCTACAGGAATGTAATTTATAAAAATGTACAGATACGTAAACCCTAGTTGACCTGTGTTTCATGTTTCCATTCCAAATACATCTAAGTATGAATATATTATTGGCATAATTGCTTCGGACACTTTCACATGTTCACTCATTTTAACATCTTGCTCATCACAATAGATTGCAATACCACTTCAGGCTTCCATAATTCTAATGGACCTTGTCACACATTTTTTGGGTGAAAATTAACCTGGCAGTTGGATATTGATGAAGTTTATTGTACAAGTAATACAAGGTGTTAATAATTGCAACTAAAAAGAAAATGTGTATATATTCCATCAGTAGAGGTAACGAAAAAGGTATATTTTTTTTTGTTCCCATTTTGCTTCATTTTGATAATATCCTTTTTTTCTACTTTTTCTGTTGAAAATTGTATTTAGGGAAAAATATTTTTATTGTATGTTTTTCTAATTGAAAACTGAAATTAGCTGTAAAGAATGGAAAATACAAAACACCCGCTTGGTAAAAAAATGTCAAATGGTGAATTAGCTCTCCCCAAAAGTATTTTGAAGTTGATAACAAAGGTTAGTTTTATTGCCGTCATCTCAGTGATTTAAACTAGGCCATAGAGGACATGTATGTTGTTAGGCAGTGTATGCTGCTGCAAATCACATGGTCATGTAGGAAGTAACATCACTAAAGTGCCCAGGGAAGTCATGTCATTTTAAAATTTGAGAATTCATTGGATTGGAGGATGGACTTTTACACCTGCATTGACATGTGCTTTGAGACTATAGTGTACTTGAAAAATTAGGGGGCAGCATTGAGATGTGCGAGTCCTGTAAATAATCATTTGTACCCTGCATACATCTGTCTTTCCATATACGCTTCTTGTATCCACCAAATGTAGGAACCCTTGCACATAATTGGATACCATTTGTAAGGGAATTGTCTATTACATATAGATGTCTTTTCAAGGTCTCATATCTTTATGTCCAATTTTAGTGGAGTCATTACCCATTAATCCATTAAGTTTAAATCTCCACTACATGATATCCTTATAAAGAGCATTACTTAAGAACAATGTAACATATTTTGATGCAATTTGGTGTGTACATTGTCTCATAGACCTAGATGTCACTTTTATGGATTTTGTTTGGTCAGTTCCATTTTCGATATAGTTATAGCCCTTGACATGGAACTTCCTATCTTCACATGAGATTATTTGTAAACGGCTTGAGATGTAATTAGGTATGAACCTTGTCTCATAGAATGTGGTTTGAATGTGTGCGTTTTACAAGCCTAGTCTCATTTACTCCCATTTTGGACAGAGTTATGTCCCTTCTCAAGCAAATTATTGTCTTCACATGGAAACTTGGTATGTTGCTCAGAATCAGCATAATATACAAAAATCATTCAGTGGCATTCTGTAAGAACATTATTGTTTACATGTTCAGGTGCTTCATAATAGTTTTGTCTTGAACAGGGCCTCTCACAATGAGCTTGTTACCTGTGCATGAGATGTTGCTTTTTAATCAGAATAAGTTGAGAGCCATTCAACATATTCCGATGTACATTGATATGAACATTGTTTCAAAAAAATTGATGTCTCTCATGGGTTAGGTCTTGTCTGTTTCATTCTGGACAGAGATTATAACCCTTGTCAGTGAATTTCATTTCTTGACCTAGTATGTTGCTTGCACTGATGAGTTTTGAACAAGTTGAATTTCAAGCATTCTGTGTCATCTGTTAGAAGAGTTATCTCCCCAGTCATCTGTTAAAAGAGTTATGTCCCCAGTATTCCCAAACAAGCTCCTCTGTCTTGGGCTGTAATGAACAAAATGTAGTGAGTATAATCTAGTTGATGTACACATTGCTAACAGTTCTAGTTAGTAAATCATAATCACATAATAATTGTATATAATAATTGGGGGCACCATGTATCAAATGTTCAACATGCTGAGTTATATCTGCCACAACTCTTAGCAAATATTGGTATTCTGGAAGCTTTGCTAACATTTTTCAGGCATCGACTCCTCAATAACTACTTAAGAATCATCTTTCCATTAGTTGTGATAATATGATATTCAACATTGATAATTTGTGATTATTTAGTCTCATTTTAATGTTGTTATCATCTACTCTTTAAGATAGCATATGAACTCTCCAAGTATTTAGCTAACTACAAATTACCACAGCCACAGAAATTTATTTACATGGCAATATGTATCGACAGGGTTATGTCTCTTGCTAGGTGGCAGATAACGAGACATTCTGTTTCATGTTTGTTTTAAAAAAACCGATCTGGAACAGTTGTAATATTTTGCATTAAAGTGCCTGTTTAATGGCGTACTTTTGTATCTGAAACATTGTAACGATAATTATTTTACAGCCTAAGATTGAAGGCATCCCATCAGAATGTATTATATACTGAATTGTGGCTAAATTCTATTCTTCATGGATCATTTTGTGAAACTTCAATATAAAAAAACTGCAGAACAGAGTTCTTTTTTTCATTCGATGAAAATGCTTCAATTGACTCCATTTTTAGTGAAAAAAGCCTAATAAATGGTACCGTATATGCTTGCTTATAAGACTAGTCTAACTACAAACTGCACAGACCCAGATCTGCCATTGCATCATGCACCTGCTGATCTAGATCTGTGCAGTTTGTAAGGAGTAGTCACTAAAACAAAGAAGATAGATGCTGATCTGCAGGCACATTATAATAGGGCAGACCAGGATCTTTGTTTTTGGCAGTTCTATATGAGTATATACGGTACGAGTTAAAGCCTTGGTATGGCATTCACGTATATCTTGGCTCTCTCACAAGGTATTGAAGCTGAAATAAAGGGTTCATAGTTTTTGTATAACTTTGTCATATAAAGTACAGAAAAGTACATCATGTGGCCACCCCCTCACCTCATCCCACCCCGTAGAAACCAGAGCATCAGAATGCATGAAAATAGATTACCTCTTCATGCTTCTCTAACCTTAAAGTGCCATACCAGTTAGATAAAGTTAACAAAATTCAATATTATTTTAGTAGAAAATAAGATCTGGAAAAGGTATTAAAAAAAAAAAAAAAAACAATGGAAAAATTTGCCATAATAACTGAGAAATACACTTAGGTGTGTTATCGAAAATAATACACATTGGACCAGTTTTATCGCTTGGTAATTTCTGGAGTGTATAGATCACTTGACATCACATTTTGAACACACACCTTACTTCCATTTCTATCAAAACATACACAAAGCACGTGTTCCGTTCCATATTAGTTAGTTTGAAACGTTTTATCATCACAATCATGCCAAGAGGAGATCGTGGAGGTACAAGCAAGGGCAGCGGTGTCAGGTGTGTTGCAGCAAATTGTGGGAATACAAATGCTGATGGTTTCCATGCATTCCTTCCCGAAAGACAAAGCACTTTGTAGTAGGTGGACAGATTTTGTAAAAATCAAAAGAGCAAACTGGGATGGTCCGACTGAGTTTTCTGCCCTCTGCTCCTTTCATTTCACACCAGAATGCTTCCCATTTAGGTATAGATTTGAGGTTGAGCATATAGGTAGGGCACCAAAGAAGTCAAACTCAGTGACGATGCTGTCTCTTCTATCCACTTTGTGAAGGAAACTGACAACCAAGTCGAGGTAACTGCAAATGTATCAAAACCTTCAACACCAAAGCATCAACTGTGTAGGCTTGAAATGTTGTCACCATCAGAGGAAGTAAGTTATCAAGTGTCACCTCCAAAGAAAATAAGAAGGGGCTATTCAAAGAGAGAAGCAGCAAGGGTGAGTTTTTAATGACAAGTACCATATCATTATATCTGTGATATTCAACAGATCAGTCATGGCATCATTTCCATTTTTACCCTGTAGAATGTTCCTTCATAGTTTCCAAAACAAATGCAGTAAATATCTAATAAATCAAGAACTGAGATATAAACATTTGATAAATATTGTCAAAATTTTCATGTTGCCTTCAACTTTGTTTGACCATGTGAATAGAAAAATCTTTCTGCTGGTAGATTTAGAAGGCCTTCATATATATTTCATTGTCGGACTAATGTGTGAATCAAATTACATATAGATATTTACAAACATGATGAGGTTTATTCCCATCCCCAATTAATAAAAATCTCTACAAAACAATATGTAGAAGAAATTTGACAACATTGTGGTATAATTTTTTGGGTGGTGGTGGTGTTGTCATATTCAACAATTTTTCAGTTGTATCATGACTGTAATTATATTTAGGAAGTCAGTGAATAGCCATCAGTATAAGTGACTGATAAATGTTCTCTAATGTTCTCTAATAAGGTACATTTTGATTTAGATTATTGCTGCACATGAAGAACTATGTTCATAACAAACAGACAGTGAAACAACTCGGGATCAAGGATTAGAAAATTCATTTGACATTATGAAAGAGGTACATAAAATTTAGCTTCATTGTCTCTGTCTGTCTGTCTCTGTCTGTCTATATATATATATATATATATATATATATATATATATATATATATATGACTGACTTTTCTGACAACATGTTTTAAAAAAATGCATGTCAGATTTCTAGAAATAAATTAAAGGAAAAACTACAACTTAAAACGTTCGGAGCAAAGGATAGGTTTGCTCATCATAAGGAAAAAATAAGTCAGTATTTAAAAATACATTTTTTTTATGTTTCAAACTCATTATGTTATGGTGGATAGGGCTTTTATTTACTTCATCATAGGAAATTTGGGAACTGTTTTCTTTATCCAAAAATAATTTCATCTTCTTAAACTTTTCTAAATGCTAAAATAACTTGCCCAAACAAAGTACAGTATTGAAAAGCAATAAAACTCTTGCAATTGACCTTTTTCAGGCGGATGAATATGAAATTGAAATTGATAAAGCCTCTGACTGCATCCATTGGATCTATTTCTTATTGATCAATGATATTTGGTATGTAAAGGCATCTTATGGAGTACATGTCATATAGGCATGTGACTTTGACTTAATTGTATTGGTCTAGTAATTTATTGAATTTAGATACATTTTTGTTAGTACACTTTAGTTTTCATGCAAGATAGCATAAAACCAAGATTTGATGAATATATTTTATAACTTATAGGATCTAAAGTATTTGAAAAGCTTGAAGAGATTGTGACCAGCAGACAAATGAGAAAAGATGTACCAAAGCTGTCATCTGGACAACAGAAACGAAAGCACTGGAGGGATACCACTCCGTGATCATTCATTTTGCACCAAAGATGATTGGTTTCTCCGTTCATGGAATGCGTTCAAGGTAAATCTTAAATTATTGCACACAAAAGGATGCTGATTCAGGTTTTTCAGTGTTTTATTTATAGTTCATTATATTCATCTTCAAATTAAATCATAGATATCAAAATCTGATCGTTTCATATCCTGCAATATAAAATTGTATAACAGTTTTTAGCATTTTGGAATGTTTGCAAATAAAGTATCTATAAAAATAAATTATCTGTATTTTGATAGAATTATATATTATGCATCTTTATTGACTTTGAAATAGGTTTTGGCTAGCTGCATTGCATTTGAATGAAAACAGCCAAAGAGAGCAAGCATGCACTAAGGACGGGAGAGCCAGATATAAAATAGTGTATCCAAAGTACAACAAAGGAGAATACACTGTCAGGAAAATCCTTGTTGACTCAACATACGGTAAGAATATACATTAGTAATTCATGAGCAGAAAGGAATTCATCACTTAGAGATATAAATACTGTTGCACCAAGTGTAAGTACCTATATTATTTTTTTTATTGCATTCAAACAGTAAAGGCAAAATATTTGTTAAAGTTGACACTCATTTAATTTTAAAGATCATGATTTTGCCCTATGGTAAGATAATAAAAATATGCAAAAGTTTTAAAGACATGTTTTTAATTTATGTATAAACTTCAATAAAAGGTTGCAGATTTTGGCTTGTACAATACAATGCATATAAAATTCACTTTAATTTGCAGATTATGTTGACTGTCTGATGAAAAGAGCATTCAGAATTGAACAGGTGTCTCACATGAATGATGAAGGAGTAAAACTTCTGGTAGATGTACCACCACCAATATGTAGTCTGTATGAGAGGCCTGACAAGGATATTGCTACTCAAAATCTTCTTAGCAGGTTTAATCGATGTCAGCCTCATGCAAGCCAGTGTAGTTCAGGATTTGATCAGGAAAGGTAGTGTGGATCCTCTGAACAATACATGATGGAATGATGACCTTCACTTCCTTGCCCAAGAAGTACCAACACCACCAAGCAAATTGTCTATATGCTGTATACCGATGTCTTCTGAAATAATAATTTGAAAATTAGTTTAAATAAAATATGCCTTATGCATTAGATCAAATTAGGAAATCAAAAGTTTTAGTAGATAGTGTTAGTAGTGGCCCAGTGTGATTTATTGTTATTTTATATGAAATCAATAAAGTTAAATGATTCCAAATATAATCTGTGTATACATATATATATATATATATATATATATATATATATATATATATATATATATATATATATATATATATATATATAACCATTTTATTTTCTGACACAAAAAATGAAATAAAACAATATTTGTACATGTATATGTGTTGTTTTTAGGCATGATTTATCAGTATCACTGTGGTATAAAGGTTAGACAGTGTAGGCCTCCAGAATAGGGGTTCAATCCATAAAGGTGGCATAAAATGACTGGAAAAAGAGGTTTATTTATTTGCTGTATTAATAACCCCAATACTATGCTGTCATGCATAGACCATGAAAACAAATTTTATTAAAACAGAAGAACAAGAAAAATTACTCAGACATTTTACTTACTCATTTCCTTGTTCTGGACATTCTTCAAATTGTTGTCTATACTGGTAGTATGCAACTTTTAAAACATGGATGTCTGGACAAACTGGACTGAACCCTGGATGGTCTGTTTTATATTGTATCCCCTGGTATTCATTGCAGACACTTGTGATCTTCTCTATGTCACAACAACACACACATTCTCTTGCTGTGGGCATTACCAAACAATGTCCACAGTTGCACCTAAAATAGAGTTTTATTCTTTAATGCATAGTGCTGTGCTTGTCAGGTTTAATCTCATATTTGTGAACACATCAATAGCACAGTACAATGACACAAACTAAAAATCAGGAACAGGTAAAACATTTAGTACTGTAAAATTAAATTAGATATGAAAGAAGATAGAAGTTGCAAGTGGATGCTTACCACAGAAAAAAAGGTTTATTTCATAGTTTTATTAAAATCAACTATTAGCATACATATGAGAAATTTGAAATTTTAACTTATAATACAGTGTACAGAATATGAATTCAATTTTAATGTCATGAGGGTAGTATCCTGCCTGTTTCAACAGTTGTGAAAAAGATGACCTCCTTTCCTAGGAATCTGAAGCACTTCTAAATTGTATGAATTTGTTGACAAGTTTTCAAAGCTTACAAATGTGATCCAATGTACCTTCTACTTATCAATGTATAAATACATCTCTACCCATGAAACACTATACCGCCTTTATTGCAGGTGAGAAAAAATCCATTTGTAAATGAACATGAGACTGTTGAACAGTACTGTAAACATCGTCGGATACATATACCTATCGTAACTTACGGCCGTAGACATATTCAGAAAACAATTACCATGAATTGTCTGTCAATCTGTCTTGTCTTTCTTCTTCATCGTCTTCATCTGCAATTTCGGATTCGCGGGTACTTGAAATATATGGTTCAAATGGTACAGATTATAATTGGGTGCTGGCAGCTGCTTCTACACCATTATCAGAATCTTCCAAGCTTATTACCTCCCCATCTTCGAATGGCGAAGACCCGCGGGACAGTGACAATTCACTTCCTTCAGAATTACAGCTTTCATGTTGAGTTTCAGAAGACTTTTCCATAATATGACAATACCAACTCAGCCTTTGTTTACTAACAGGTGTTCAAAATGTGACGTCATGCTTTGTTTTCACTAAATACTGGAAGTGGTCGGTGGTTGCATTCGGTTATTATCGTAGACAGCTGCGAACGCGATATTCTATAGGCTCCCATGCAGTTATTACTGAAAATTTTTTCAGTTGGATTTTTTACATTTGTATTTTGAATATATATTCTCATTCACTAAGAAATTAACTGAATAAATGTAGATACACGGTTATGGCACTTTAAGCTACTGTATTATCTCAAGAAATGTGTAATTTTTTATTTTGTTTTGTTCATATTCTTACAAATAAAAATGGACCTAAACTTCAAAAATGAAAATATTTTAAATGCTTTGGGAATTCCTTATTTCCTTATTTACAGAATTTGTCCTTAAAGATCTTAATTCCATGTGGGCATTTTTCCTAGCATGACATACCAGGGCCCTATTCCCAATGAACTTGAAAAAAATCTAGCATGACATACCAGGGCCCTATTCTCAATCAACTTGAAAAAAATCTAGCATGACATACCAGGGTCCCATTCCCAATCAACACGACATAACCAAGGCCCTATTCCCAGTCAACTTGAAAAAAAATATCGACATACCAGGACCCTATTCTCAATCAACATGACAAAACCAGGTCCCTATTCCCAGTCAACTTGAAAAAAAATTAGCATGACATACCAGGGCCCTATTCCCAATCAGCTTTAAAAAATATCTAGCATGGCATACCAGGGTCCTATTCCCAATCAACTTGAAAAAAATCTAGCATGACATACCTGGGCCCTATTCCCAATTAACTTAAATAAACAATATCTAGCATGACAAACCAGGGCCCAATTTTCAATCAACTTAAAAAGAATCTTGCATGACATACAAGGGCTCTCTTCCCAATCAACTTAAAAAGAATCTTGCATGACATACCAGGACCCTCTTCCCAATCAACTTAAAAAGAATCTTGCATGACATACCAGGGCCCTATTCGCAATCAACTTAAAAACAATCTTGCATGACATACCAGGACCCTATTCTCAATCACCTTGAAAAGAATCTTGCATGAGATACCAGGGCCCTATTCGCAATCAGCTTAAAAAGAATCAAGCAGGACAGACCAGGGCCCTCTTCCCAATCAACTTAAAAAGAATCTAGCAGGACAGACCATGGCTCTATTCCCAGTCACTTCGACAGATCTTCATATGGTTCCTGACAGAAATCTCCCCCTTTCTGGATTGGTTGCCACATGGGGATTTGAGGTTACTTAAAGGGCTTAGTCCTTCAGTTGCTGTCTGCAACAAATCTGCAGCAAGTCATTGTTTAAGATAGCAGTTATCATGTTTATTGCAAAGAAGCCAGAGTAAGGTAATTTACCCCTTCTTACCAAAGTTTCAATGGAAATAACAAAATAGACCAATTTTGCTGAGTAAATATCATAGCATGTCTAAAAATGTTATGCATGAAAATTTTCATGTTCGACCCCTGTGGTCTAGGTAACCATGCCAGAAAGTACATCTGAGTATATTTAGAACATTGTTTGGACATGCAGATAGGGTTTCAGATTTTGGGTTTAAAATTTCATATTTTTTGAGAAAAAATTGGCATTCAACAGTGAAACATGTCTCTTGTCAGTTTAGTCAGTTAGTGGCAGAAAGGGAACTGTTTTCCTGTTCACTAGGAGTAGGTTTTCAAGGGACTTAAGATCATATACCCATATCAGATTTAGATAAAGGGAGAAAAAGCCCTTTTTGCTAATCAGTTAATTGTATTGTGAAGGGAGAAATTGAAGAACCAATCATATCAACAAAAATGTCTTGTTCCACTTTTCCAGGCTAAGTATATTTCAAGTATTGAATGCTTGATGTAACAACAGTTGAAAACAGAAGAAATTTACTTGTGCTTATTTATTATTCATTTGAAAGCTTTAATAATAAAGCAATGATTGGGTTCTTTTTAGAATGGACAGGACCCGTCAAACATGGAGCACTTTTTACATTGGATAGGACCCATCAAACATTGAGAATAGTACATAAACAAATGTAAATGTATATACCATATTATTTTCATGTTTTTTTATGAAAATGTATGATGGAGATACTATACCAGATCAAAATTATTTTTATCCAATTTATGAGGAGCCATGGTGGCCAAGTGGTTTGCATGCCAGACTGTCATCAAACAGAGGTTCAAATCCTATGAGATAGCCTGGGTTGGCTACTGTGGTGTGTCCATGGGCAAGGCACTGTACATGATGAGACTTTGCTTCATGATAAGAATAATCTGCTACATGATGAGAATACTATGCTACATGATGAGAATACTATGCTGCATGATGAGAATACTATCCTACATGATGAGAATACTATGCTACATGATGAGAATACTATGCTGCATGATGAGAATACTATCCTACATGATGAGAATACTGTGCTGCATGATGAGAATACTATGCTGCATGATGAGAATACTATGCTACATGATGAGAATACTATCCTACATGATGAGAATACTATGCTACATGATGAGAATACTATGCTGCATGATGAGAATACTATGCTGCATGATGAGAATACTATGCTACATGATGAGAATACTATGCTGCATGATGAAAATACTATGCTACATGATGAGAATACTATGCTGCATGATGAGAATACTATGCTGCATGATGAGAATACTATGCTGCGTGATGAGAATACTATGCTACATGATGAGAATACAATCACTGTACATATATTTTGTTCTTTATTAATAATTCTTGCTAAAATAATGTATGCATTCATCTAAAAACAAAATTATATAGCAATAAAAGATATACTTCTATCACATATTTTAGCATATGAAATCGTTTCTGAATTACTCCTTTTCTTTTATGACAACCTAAATTTGTTTTACCGATGTTTAAACTGCCTTTTTGCGAGTGGTCTGCTCTTTTTCACTTCTTTCAATTACAATAATTATTTACTCCAGCCTTAAAATTTGTCTGTTTTTGGTTGGAGGTTCGTCCATTGTTATTAAGGTTCTAGGTGTTAAAATTATTAGTGCTCAGTTGTAATACTGAATGTAAAGACGGTTTTGACTGGATTGTGGGAAAATATGA
Source organism: Megalonaias nervosa (assembly GCA_016617855.1). Classification (NCBI taxonomy): domain Eukaryota; kingdom Metazoa; phylum Mollusca; class Bivalvia; order Unionida; family Unionidae; genus Megalonaias; species Megalonaias nervosa. The sequence continues at coordinate 34,128 of JAECUM010095606.1, forward strand.
AAAATCTATACATGTGCATTGCATATCTAACAATTAATGAAATAAAAAGAAACAATTGTCTCATCCAGAAACAGGATGATTTACTCAGAGACAAAAGTCAACAGCATCATTCAAAGATGACATACAGGGATTAACTCTATAAGCAAAGTGTGTAACCCGGTCGCACCAACTTGAATAGACGACAGCTTTGTGATTGGGATGTAATCACATAACATCGAACATCGGGGGGAAAAACAACAAACATCACAAGTCTTGAACACTATCAATCAAATCCCGCAAACGATTCTCTCTTGCTGCTTTAACCCATTTTATCCTGTTTACCAATTTCAACTGCAGTGCCTGATTCCTGAGAAGCAATTCTAAATACATTGTGGTAAAACGGAGCATCATACAGCAGCAGCAGCAGAAATTGTGTGACCTTCACCATGTTTACTAAAAATGTTGTAACATAGTTATTTCTTTTTTAAAGTATATAAAACTATGTACCTCTGAAAAGGTAATAAAATTTGCAACACAGTGATATATGTTTTGTTATCATTTACCAATGTACATGCTCACAAAATTGTATTTTGAAATATGACTTGAAAGGAAAAAAAAAACAAAAACTTACCATGATGTTCAGTGAATCTTTTGTTCATGAAGATGAATGAAATGCTCCAAATAGTATGTGAATAAAATAAAGATAATTCTATTTCTAGTATTTTGGTCCAAATTTGAAGTTTCTAGCACTGTTAGTTCAAAAGTTATAATAATTTTACTAAAATTGGACAACAAAACACCTGGAACAATTTGTTTTCTTCGCATTCTAGAACATGTAATTCAGCATGCAGTTTCTCATGAAAACTTGTCACAAATTAATCCTAGAAATCTTTCAGTAAGATAAAGGTAATTAATCAGTACAATTTTTGTTCAAATTTTGAAGTCCACATCATCACTATGTCAGTAATAACAATATAATAAATCGTGGCTGCAACCGAGGTGAAAAATCATCCCAGACCCATTCCTCTTGAAAGCCTTCAAAGTCAGCTTCATTCTCCGAATCCTGTCGAAAAGTGCATGAAGCCATGCATAATCTCTTTCATCAACTTGATTCAATTCTAACCCGTCATTTAAGTCAATATTATCATCAGAATCATCCAAATCGTCCACTTCAATGTCGCTACCCATGCTATCAACATCCATATTTACATCTGAGTTGTCATCCATCATTTTATTGATCGATTTTCAAGCCAAAAATTTCTTTTCCAACCATGTTTTGTTTTAAAAATTTCACTGTGCATGCGTGCTTTAACCATTTCCTGTGTTGGTGAAGAAGTACACATATATTTGTGATGTATAATACGTGTTTCTAGAGATGCTATACACATACGTAGTAGAGTACGACCATAGTCGTATTCAGGATAAAATGGGACACTACGATTACAGGCATATTCAGGATAGAATGAGGTATTATGTCCGTAGTCGTATTCAGGATAAAATGGGTTAATAGACAATGACCTTATTCACCCCCGGCAATACAGATTAACTCAAGACAAACAATATACATGATCACTACGTCAATTTTGGCACTACAACGGCAATTCGTGACATGTACATTAGCCTGGTTTATGGACTGTAGCATCTATCACTGGTAGCAACAATCCTTTTTTTTTTAAATATTCCTTTTATGTTTGTTTTTGATCAGAACAATCATTACTAATCAAGTGGTCATTGTAACAATTGATTACATATAGGTCAGTGGTGTTTGTCTGTTTTTGCGATACAGTCGTTCATAGCGATGCCGGGTCCTATGATAGGGCTGGGAAGCAGGCTAAGTGCGGGAATAATTTGTCTGGTTCCCTGCTTTGTATGTTCCCTGTGTTGCTCACCCCTTTACGAGTAATGGAGAACAACACAGGAAGCATACAAAGCAGGGAACCAGACTAGGAAATAATCTACAACAGAAACTTTAAAACACTATAAGTATAGCTAAAAATTTCAGACATCGGTAACCAGCCTAATTTTCCAAAAAAAATTATATTTAGAACGGTATGCACGGTCATTCTTACAGGGATTAAATAATGGTCAGTGGAATTTATTCTTGTTTTTGCGATGCGGTCATTCATAGCAGTGTCGAAATGCATATTTTGCCAAGACATCGCGGCTGCTGGTCACGTTCAGCAGGTGGTCACTCATAACAGCGTTCGTATAATAAAATTGTTCCGTGCATTACGATTGTGGTTGGAAATGACAGGTGGTCACTCATAGCAGAAGTCGCTCATAGCAGTTTTTACTGCATCATCAGACATATTCCTATGAATTTTAAATTGTATTTTGGTCTGTTGGATGTTAAATTGTATTTTAGTCTATTGGATGTTATATTGTATTTTGGCCTGTTGGATGTTAAATTGTATTTTGGTCTGTTGGATGTTAAATTGTATTTTGGTCTGTTGGATGTTAAATTGTATTTTGATCTATTGGATGTTATATTGTATTTTGGTCTGTTGGATGTTAAATTGTATTTTGGTCTGTTGGATGTTATATTGTATTTTAGTCTATTGGACGTTAAATTGTATTTTGGTAATGAGATTTATTCACTTTCATTGCATGGATACCATTTCTGTTTTCAACATGTTTGTTCTGAATGAGGCTGATAAACATTCACTGTATGCAATTATTGAGATGTCATTGCAAGATTTTGCATTTTGTTAAAATCACTGAATTGTACAATTATTACATCGAAAACTGAATAAAGAGTGCAAGGCATTGTCAACTGTTCATACAGGCGAAATGAAGTGGAATTATTAAAAAGACATGGAATAATAACCCATCTTGGTTTGTGTTCATGCTTTCTTCAAAAGTGTAGAATACAGAGGTCTATAATTTAAAAGTAGTTTGCAGTATGCACTTTTTCCTTTTTGTTTGGGTATAATTCATGATATTGTAAGTACATCATCATTATTGCCTATTAAAAACTACACACAAGGCTGTTGTGAGGAAAATTTATAATTAATACTTTCAAGAGAAAAGTCACTTATTTCCACAGTATTTGTCCTAAGATGCGTAGCATCTGCACAAAGTTGTGTTCACTGCTTCACAGTGCAGCTACTTGGAAGCATTGTCAGAGAGATACTTAAATGGAACATTAGGGACTCTCAAAAAATGTATTGAAGTGATTCTTAGCATTAGGGACTCTTTGAAAATCATAGTGTTAGGAACTCTTTGAAAATGTATTGAAGTGATTCATAGCATTAGGGACTCTTTGAAAATATATTTGAGTGATTCATAGCATTAGGGACTCTGAAAATGTATTGAAGTGATTCATAGCATTAGGGACTCTTTGAAAATATATTTGAGTGATTCATAGCATTAGGGACTCTTTCAAAAGTATTGAAGTGATTCAGTGTTAGGAACTCTGAAACTGTATTGAAGTGATTCATAGCATTAGGGACTCATTGAATATGTATTGAAGTGATTTGTGAAATTAGGTACTCTCTGAAAATGTATTGAAGTGATTCATAGCATTAAGGCCTTATTATTTATAGTTCAGCTAAATGCTGCTCACACAGGCCATGTCACTGCTGCATAAGCCATGTTGAAAATCTTGTCATTAATCATCCTGAATGGATGGTCATATCAGTAAGGGGTTTTCAGTTAAAGATTTCTTATGATGTCTTGTTGGTTCTAAGGTAAATGAAAATGGTGCTGATCTGACCTCCAGCCATCTTAAAATGTGTCTCGAATGAAAGGTCATATTGAGGTTGGGTTTTCACCAGAACACTTCCTATGGCATGTGGTTCTGTATGAAAATGGTTTTGCTTGGACATGCAATGCTACCACACTAGCCATGTTGAAAGTCATGTGATGGCTACTCATCCTGAATCGACTGTCAACATGGTTTTCACCTTGGGCAGGGTACTTAGGTCCAGTTGTCTCAACACTAAATATCCTAATTGTGTTGCTGTGCCATAAAGCACCAAACCAAACCAAACAAAACAACTGTTTATGATGTCTACTTGTTCCTAAAAGAAAATGGTGTCAGTCTGATGTCCAGTATAGCCCTTGGCAGTTATCATGAAATGTTGTTACTGCAACTCATTCTGAACAGAAAAAACAGGCTTTTCACAAGAAGACTTCTTATAATATATGCTTGTTTTTAAATATAAATGTTGCCAATCTAAAATCCAATATTGTTGTCACCTCAGCCATTATGACAATCTTGTTATTGCTTCTACTCCTGAACAGAATGTCATATCACTATGGGGTTTTAACCAGATCCTTCTTATGATGTCTAGTTGGTCTTCAATGAAATTTGTGCTGATCCCGTATCCAATATGGGCAGAACAGTGACCATCATAAAAACTTTATCCCTACCCCTTGATGGAAAGTCATGTAAAAAATGGGTTTTCGCTAGAAATTATTTTTTATGATGTCCAGTTAGTACTTCATGAAAATGGTGCTGATATGACATCCGCAGTGGCCACTATGGGAGCCATCTTGAACATTTTGTTATTGCTACTCCTCTCAGATGGAAAGTTGACAGGGATATTCACCAGAAGACAAATTATGATATATGTATTATATAGGTGGTCCTGAACAAAAATGGTGCCAATCTGACCACAGAAATAGGCTTCCTGAAGGAATATGCTGAAAATTTTGTCACTAATTCTCCAGAATTGATGGTCATATCAACATTGAGTTCAAAATTCTTCAAATGGTGTCTAGTTTGTCCTACATGAAAATAGTGCTGATTTTGTATCCATTGTAGCTGCCTCAATGGCTAATTTGAAAAACTTGTATCGGAAGTATATCAGAGAAGGTTTAAACACTTGGCAGTTCTGAAGAAATAGTCTTATCTTGTGTTTCTAGAAGTTGTTTTTGGACCTTAGAGCATTAGACTCTCTGAGGGGCTCTTGTTCTTTTTCTTTTTGGTCTGTATATTTTGTTCTTCTGTTTTTAAATCCAGATGCAGTGTTCACGGATAGTGTTTTTATGTACAAACAACATATTATAATACCTTTTTGATGTGATGTTTATGAGCTATGAGGCTTTAATTAATTTATTTGCCTAAAATGGATATACATGTATTTGGTTTAATACAGAAAAAGCATCTTGAACATTATTGATGCACAGATTTTTCAACACTGGATGTCAGCTGGATTTATATTAAAAGTCTGTCCTCAGTTTGTTAACTTTGTTTGACTTCTTGGGATCTAGTGTCAGTTAATATTAGAATCTGTCATACAGATGTTTGTGTTGGACAAAAGGAGATTAAATTCCCATGTATTGATGAAAGTTTTTAGTACTGCCTCCACCTCACCTCACCCACTCATGCTGACAATGTTAAAGAAAATGTTTGCCTTCCTGTCTTATGTCCACTTGTAACCTGAAATAGATGTTTGATTGCAGGTTATCAAGGGAGAGGTATATATTGAGGTTTTGCTGAAGTTTCTAATGTTAAATATAAAAGTTATAAGATTTGATGTTTTGCCTTTCTTGCCATAGCATCATATATAACCTTCCTGTCTTGCAGTGACATAGCAACCAAAACAGCCCAAACCAGATCAAAAGTGGTATTTGTAGACTTCTAAAATAAAGCAATGCAGGCATATAAAGGTTCCATTAAATTCTTTTTTTTTAATTCATATAATTTACATTAGTTTTAGGAAGGGTATGTATGTGTGTGTCTAAAATAAGTTTTCCGCTTTGACCCATGTAATATGGATGGAACAATAGACCAGTGACTCAAAAGACTTCGGAGGCTGTGGGAGCTCATTGTAGGGTGTTGAACTCAAAAGGGTTTCGGGCCAGTCCGGGCTGCATGCTTCAATGTGTCCATTGGAAGAAACACTTAGTTCCCATTTCATCTGAATGATATAACCAATGAAATGCTGAAAGCTATGTTAATAACCATGAAACTACCCTATGATATTGTGCATGTAAACAAACCTGTTAGGTGTATTGCATGATGGGATTGGAAAGGGGATGGGGGCAGAAACTGTCATAACCTTACCATGTCAGAAATATCACCACTATAAATGTGTTTTCATTATTGAGGTCACCATACAAAAAGTACTGAAAAGTTATGCCATTAACTTTATTTTCTGTAGACAGAAAATCTTTAATACTGAAGCAAGTCCAAGTTACAAGACGCAAAACATGCGAGTTTTATCATTTTTTTTATTGGGCCCACCCTGACAGTAACTTGGCATAGCATTTATTTTCATGTCTGAATCAATGTGCACCCTAGATTAACCTCAGTATTACGATTTTTAATGTAGTTTCTGAGTCGAATTGGCCACAGTAACTTTGTTAACACATATTGATGTACAAATCACCAGGGTTACTAAAAGCTTGGGTGTAAATTCTTCATGCAGGCTATGGCCAGGTTCATGTTTGTTTGTTATAGTAAGCCTCAGGTGCTTTGTGGCATAAAGATAGTTAATATCTTAATCAAATAAAGGTATTGATAAACATAGGATTTGCATATTTTATAAAGGTAAATGCATAGGCATTAAGTACCCTATGTACTCACTTACAGGATGACTAAAACTGCAAGCAGCAAAGATCCTGATCTGATGTAGCATAATGCACCTGCAGATCAGGGTGTATGGTGTTGGTTCAACTGATTACTCCTAACAAACTGCATGGACCCAGATCTGTCAGTGTATTATGCCATGGCAGATCTGGGTCTGTGCAGTTTGCAGTTGGACTCTCCTTATAAGTGAATTTATATGGCATGTGCAAATATGCAAAACAATTTTAAGAATTCAGGCCAAAGTTGTCAGTGTAATTGCACCTGCTGTAAGCACAGTGTGTTGTGTGATGGGCGGCTTGATTGATATAAACTTGGCTATTGGTTTAAGTTTGAGACATTTTGGTATGCATTGGAAATAATAATACCAGATCATTGTGGGAAGACTCTTCAAATAATGCCATATAACCAAATGCATTATGGACTACGGGTAGTCTTGTGGACTATTGATGCATTCCAAATGGCATAATTAATGTGTAGAGTCTTGTTGCATAAGTTGTGTGTTTTGGCAAAATACCCCAATTAAATTGCAATAAATGCATTTAGTTTCAAACCATGGAGTAAGATACCTAGTTTATTACATTCTTTTCCCGAGTTTATTGGGGACACACAAACACACATGCACGCACACACACACACACACACACACACATTTTTTTACATCTTTGTACCTAAGGACTTTTACCTTTCAATTTTTGTCATCTGATAATTGCATTCCAGGAATTGCTCATCTTCCCTAGCCAAGGCTCTGATATCTTAACTCTATCTACACCTTCGCAGATTGAACAAATATTTTAGTGCATTGTCTTCACGATATTTATTGGATTTCATAAATTGCCTTCCTTAGTATGTAATGCCCACTAACCAGTAGTGTGTGACAGCGGTCATTGTACATCGGCTGAAAATGGTGGAAGCAACTGACTTCAGAAGGATACTTTGTAAGCTTAACATCAAAAGTATCACTACGTAACAGATATAAGCCATTGCATGTTCATTTGAGTGAAAGGTATTTGTACAAACACGGACCCCCATTCAAGTTGTGTGCTTCCCTTGTCTGTCTAATGAAATTCACAGACCAGAAGCACAGAAATATCTGTTCAATCTGCCAAGATGTAGATAGGGTTAAGATATCAGAACCTTGGACAGCGAAGATAGGAATTGCTAGTTTAATTGAAAAGATTACTTGATGTTTATATTTATTCCCCAGCAAGAGTGTGTGATACATTTGCACATGATATATATCTGTATTTCATAAAATTTTCTTTCCATCTTGTATCATCTGAAAGACCTTATGGATTAATGACACCAAAGTTGATTCTCATTAATTTAAATGTGTAATGATGGCTCTAGTTTCACTTAGAAGTTAGTCTTTACAGTTGCATCTTTAAACGAGGGTTTCAGTCATACATGAACCCTAACCAGCAGTGTCTTCATACATGAATCCTAATCAGCAATGTCAGGACATATTCCTAGTTAGTTAATTTGCAGTGTCTGGACATATTCCTAGTTAATCTGCGGTGTCTGGACATATTCCTAGTTAGTTAATCTGCAGTGTTTGGACTATATTCCTAGTTAGTTAATCTGCAATGTCTGGACTATGTTCCTAGTTAGTTAATCTGCAGTGTCTGGACATATTCCTAGTTAGTTAATCTGCAGTGTCTAGACATATTCCTAGTTAGTTAATCTGCAGTGCCTGGAGTATATTCCTAGTTAGTTAATCTGCGGTGGCTAGACATATTCGTAGTTAGTTAATCTGCAGTGTCTGGACTATATTCATAGTTAGTTAATCTGCGGTGTCTGGACATATTCCTAGTTAATCTGCAGTGTCTGGACTGTATTCCTAGTTAGTTAATCTCTGCAGTGTCAGGACTGTATTCATAGTTAGTTGATCTCAGGCCCAGCCCTAGGATGTGCAGGGCCCAAGGCAGCAAGCAATGGGTGTGGGGTCCCAAGCAAACAAATTGCATTGCGGAGAAGCGCAGGGCCCAAGGCGGTTGCCATTCGCCTTGCCCTAGGACCAGGCCTGGTTGGTTTGCAATGTCTGGACATATTCCTAGTTCATTTATCTGCAGTATCAGGACATTCCTGGTTGGTTAGTTACTGTATGTTTTGTTGCAGCACATGTATAGTGTGGTTTGTGCTTATCTTAAATATTTATTGCTTGAAATTTTAAAAGAGAAATTGAATTAATGTCTGGTGAAGCCTTAATTCATTCTGCTCAGTTAATTATGATATTAAACTGAACGTTATGAGTGAACATAAATAAAAGGCACATTATTTTTATCTTTTGTTTTTATTGAAAATTTGTTATCATAGATGTAAAGTATTACCCAGTCAAAAACAGAAGACACAGAAGATGCCATTTGTTGTGGGTGGAGTTACTATGTCATAATTTACTTCATATTGAGTTGAAACTCCACTAAAATTGTCCCAACACTCATATTTATACATCTCTTGAAATTAATAGTTACTTTATTGCTTTCTTGAATTTGAAGATGTGGTGCTTATGAAATTTACATTATGATATTTGTACTATGGGGTGATGTGAGTGCTGTATGCAACAGAAGAGTCTTTACAGCATTGGTTGATATCCGACATGTGCAATGTGTTTGTACACAAGCTTGTCACTTCGTGATCAGTCATCAGTGAAGTTGTGCTACCTCGGACAGAGGACACTAGCCTAAAACCCAACCAGTGAGAAAGTGACTTTACCTTGAAGCCTGGCTTAATTCTTTATTCTTTCAGTCTGGTTAAATTCAAGGAGAATTTCATTCTTACTGGATTTTTATAGCTTCAGACATGAACAGGAAGAGAATTTCAGGTAGGGAAAGTGACAAGCTGCAAAACTTGTCTACCTGTTGTTAATATTTATGGCATACCTATGTTTTACCTGCCAGATGTTAGGCATGTTGCATCCATGGTTGGTAATGATGGCTGTCATAGTGTGTACAGTTGGTTACATGATTAGCGGTTTGATCACCAACATGAAGAATGCTGTTGACGTCCAGTCATCACTGGACAAATTATTAGCCAGCATGTATATTGCATATTGGAGATGTTTTGGTGAAGTTTAATTTGTATATTGCCACAAGTAAAAGTGAAGGGTCATAATGTATGATGCACTGTGGTGTTATTCTAGGCATCCTCTGTAGTGCCCACGTGAAAGGTCGTAAGGTCTGATGTACTGAATGTTAGGGTATTATGTTAGGGTTTCTACATAGGACCCCTGTGAAGGATCATAAGGTCTGATGTACTGTAGTTATGTTAGGCCTCCTCCATAAGACCCTTTTGAAGGGTCATAAGATCTGGTGTACAGTGTTGTTAATATCCTCCTAGGTACCCTGTAAAGGGTAATGATATACTGTGGTATTATGTTAGGCTTCCTCCATGTGGCCCCTGTGAAGGGTTATAATGTTTGATATACTATGTTATTAATATGTCAGGCTTCCATAATAGGGCCCCTGTGAATGGTTATAATGTTTGATGTACCATGTTTTTAATATGCAAGGCTTCCATAATAGGGCGACTGTGAAGGGTCATAAGGTCTTTGGTACCTGGTATAAATATATTAATGATTCTTCCATAGGGCTCATGTAAAGGGTCATAATGTCTGATGTACTGTGGTATTATGTTAGGCATCCTCCTCAGGGCCTCTGTGAAGGGCCATAAAATCTGACCTACTGTGGTATTTTGTTAGGCATCCTGGTCAGTACTCGGTGTCCCTGTGAAGGGCCATAAAGTCTGACCTACTGTGGTATTATGTTAGGCATCCTGGTCAGTACTCAGTGTCCCTGTGAAGGGCCATAAAGTCTGACCTGCTGTGGTATTATGTTAGGAATTCTCCTTAAGGAGCCTGTGAATGGTCATAAGGTCTGATGTATGGTGTTAGGTTAGGCCTCCTCCTCAGGGCCCATGTGAAGGGTCATAATGTCTGATGTATGTAGGTATTATGCTATGCCAAAAGAATATGTATTTCTGGTTGGCCAAACGTCCCTGATTTTTTGTATCCCACCTTGCACTTTTTCGCCCAGAGCTAAAAATAAATTTCAAAATAAAAATAATAAAAAAGATTCCCGAAATCGTCTTGTGCATCAAATTGAGCAGGTTTAGTCAACTACTTGAAGTGCTTAGCACATTATATATACTAATCATTATCATATATTTAATTTTCATCTAATTGAACTGGTTTAGCCCAGTACTTGTAGTGCTTAGTACACAATATATACTAATCATTATATATATAATACATCCTTTAAAAAGACAGCTCCAGTGGCCTCGTGGTTAGAGCGTCTGCTTCAGATGTTGGAGGTCACAGCTTTGAATCCTGGCCGAGTCATACCAAAGACTTAAAAAAATGGTACTAAAAGCTGCCTCCCTAGGTGCTCAGCATTAAGAGGTTAGAAATAGGACTGGTCGGCCTGGTGTCAGGATAATGTGACTGGGTGGGACATCATGCTACATGTCTGTGGCATGATGCCTCAATGCTAGACATCACTATAAACTGCCACACTGCGGACATCGTAGTGATATGACTGAGAAATTGTTAAAGCTACATTAAACATCCAGATCACACACACACGTTTTAAAAACAAAACCTATCTACCTACCCTAATTTGATACACTTTGGTGGGAAACACACATTTTGGGGGGTCCTTAGGCATCCTCCTCCGGGCTACTGAAAGTTGATAAGGTCTGATGTATTGTGGCATTGTGTTAGGCTTCCTCCATAGGGCCCCTTTGAAAGGTTATAAGGGTGGTCTGATGTACTATATATATATATATATATATATATATATGGCATCCTTCTCAGGGTCCGTGTGAAGGATCATAAGGTGTGATGTGCTATGGTATTATGTTGGGCATCCTCCTCAGGGCCCGAGTGAAGGGTCATAAGGTGTGATGTGCTATGGTATTATGTTGGGCATCCTCCTCAGGGCCCCTGTGAAGGGTGATAAGGTGTGATGTGCTATGGTATTATGTTGGGCATCCTCCTCAGGGCCCCTGTAAAGGGTCATAAGGTGTGATGTGCTGTGGTATTATGTTGGGCATCCTCCTCAGGGCCCCAGTGAAGGGTCATAAGGTGTGATGTGCTGTGGTATTATGTTGGGCATCCTCCTCTGGGCCCCCAGTGAAGGGTCATAGGGTCTGACCTACAAATAGGTTTATTACAACTACATTAAAACTTTTGTTGACAAAACTCGTTATGTCCTATTGTCTTCATAGCAGGAAGTTATGATGACTGAAATCATTTACATTTCATATTGTTTTGTTCTAAATATGTTAGCATTATTACTGATAGACATTTGTGAGAGTAAATAGGTCAGCATATGATTCTTCTTTCTCACAAAATCTTATACTGCGAGAATCTAAAAGGTACAGAATGAAAGCAGACATTCATACTTTCAATCAACTTTGAACATTAATTCAGTGGTAGACATTAGAAGTCCCCAAAATTGTACATTTATAGTTCCACATAGGTTAAGTAATGGAATAAGCAATCCCAACCAGTCCTTTCATATTGTGAACAGGTACAGGTACCTCCTAAGGTGTGCTTTGCAATCACAAGACAGGCAGTCCTGTACTATAGTTGCCTACAACTAACTCAGGGTCATGTTATGGTCTGGTGTTAATTATAGTAATTACTGTTTACATGGGTGATTCTGCTTTATTCATTTTGGCAGCCAGGCAGCAGGTAAAGTTTTATTTTTAAATATCCCAAATGAAGGATAATAAATCCATATGTCAGAACTTTAACCTCATTCCACTCATACCCATTACATGTGTTACCAAGTCAGAACTGTACTTCACCTTTCTCTTTGCAAGAACTCATCTTAATCATACAGAAATTTGTACAATGCTTTTCTGAATGGTATTGCCTCTACAGCTACAAGAGGTGAAAAATTGGCCAGAATAAAAATAGGGTGTAGTATCTTCAAAATAGGTCAGTTTAAACTGATGTATTTGCATCTTTTAAAATTCAGATTTTTAAAATGTTGACTAAAAATTTCACTTGACCAGAGTTGTTATTTAGCATAGAATGGCAACCTTATGGGTTTAAGTCAAAATTAGGCATATCAAAAACCCTCTTTTTATCTGTTTATATGATGGAATATGATTGATTGATTGATTGTTATTTTATGGTGCATCAGCACTGTTAGGCTATTTAGCATCATACAAAAGGTTATATGATGGAATATTGGGGAAAATGATAAATTGTTTATTAATGCACATGCACAGGTTTATTGAATCATTTGCTTCAGACTGGAAAAAAAAAATCAGATGTTCATTTTTCAAGATTTGTGCATGAATTTTTGGCAGGAATTCCATAGATTGCAATGTAATTTCTAGTATTTATGATCATCAAATTAGCAGACAGTTCCCCATTTTCAGAATAGCAAATGTCTTCCTACCATAATTCTGAAATTTTTGTTGAGTTAATGCTTGGATAGTTGACATTGTATACTGGTAATGGTTGATACACCCAATTTCTGCTTTGAATTGCTTATATTTAACACATGGCCTGAGATTCAGCTGCCAAAGTATGCTTGATTTAGCATGAAACTCTAAATATCTTTTTATTGACTTTTACTTTTAATGAACCAAATCGTGTTTCTTACGACATTTCATGCTTTTTAAAAGCTGTACTGGTAATGGCTAGAAGAGCATATGGGATGGGCTGTTTTTCCTCTTGTCTGTCTGTCTGTCTGTTAGTGTAAGTTTGTTATTGCTGCTTCTCCAAAACTACTTGGAGAGTTCCCTTGAAGTTTTACACATACATTCATCCCTTGGTCTAGTTGGTCCAAAATGGTGCTTCTCAGGCATGCTATTTGGCCATCTTGAAAATCCGATTATTGCTACTCCTAAATGTCAACATGAGGTTTTCACTAAAAGACTTCTTCATATGTCTGGTTTCTCCAAAATGAATATGGTCATGTGGACATGAGGTTTTCACTAAAAGACTTCTGATGTCTGGTTGGTTCAAAATGAATATGATGCTGATCTGCTAATGAGCATTATTATGTGACCTCTCCGGTGGCCTAGTGGTTAGATCGTCCACCTTGGATGCGGGAGGTCGTGGGTTCGAACCCCGGCCGAGTCATACCAAAGACTTTAAAAAAATGGAACTAACAGCTGCCTCGCTTGGCGCTCAGCATTAAGAGGTTAGTGTTAGGACTGGTCGGCCTGGTGTCAGGATAATGTGACTGGGTGGGACATCATGCCACATGTCTGCGGCATGATGCCCTAGTGCTAGACATCACTATAAACTGTCACACTGCAGACATCGTAGTGATATGACTGAAAAATTGTTAAAGCTATGTTAAAAATCTAAATGACACACACACACACACACATTATTATGTGGAGTTTTCACCAAAAGGCTTATAATGATGTCTACTTTGTCTTGGATAAAAATAGCACCAAGCTGATAGGTGTATCACAGCAGCTGATTTGAAAATCTTGTCTCTGAAGGACATCAGAGATGGTTTCAGCACTCATTTTAAAGGAAAAAGGGTCATTTTCTTGAATTCCCAGAAATTCTTTTCACCTAGTGGAGCATCAGTCCCACTGAGGGACTCATTTTCTTAAAAATAGTTTTCAGTATTTAATTTGACTTGTGATGCTGGTTGTTGTTGTTGTTGTTGTGGGGCTTAACGCCATTTTTCAGCACACAATAGGATATACATGGCGGCCAGTATTAATGGTGGAGGGAGAAACCAGGAAATCCCTGGAAAGAACCGCCGACCCACGAGAAGCTTCTGGCAAGCTTTCTCACATATCCACATTCGCTGAACCCTAGACTCGAACCCACGCAGACAGAGGTGAGATGGCAGTGATCCGTAACGGAGAGCGCTTTAGACCACTCGGCCACTCGGAGCCCCTGTGATGCTGGTATATATGCTGCAAAGATTCTTATCCTTTTAAAATGCTGAACTTGAAAGTAAATAATGGTTCCATATGATGATAGGACATTTTATTCCAATAAAATTTAGCTTAAAATATTTTGTTATTTGTTCTGAAAATAGATCGCAAGAAAAATAATTAGTGATGAGGTTTTAAGGAGTTACAAACCATTAGCCTTTGTGTTAAAAATTCTCAAATATACTTGTTTTGTGGTGACAATCCCAATTCTAGGGATGGGGCTACAGAATTTTATTGTTAGAATATCCCTGGTTTTTAAGTATCAGATTATCATTCAACAATCTTGTGTACCTTGGATGTCACAGGTGTATATCTTACAAACTGCACAGTATATTCAAGATCTGACTGGGGGGTGTTGGGTAGGGGGATTTTTCAGAAGCAAGAGTGATTTAAAGATGAAAAATGTAGTCCTTTAAAACAGAACGTGTGATTTTCAGTTGATTTTTTGGGTTGGAATGTTTGAGAAATAATTGCACATTCCAAACTGTTACATCCTATAATAGACTATGTGAATTAACTACAAATGGTAAATTGGTAATTTCTGACTGAATCAGAAAACATAAATAGTTGTGAATGATATGCATTGTACTTGTAACTGCAAATTGTATGGAGTTTGGTTTTTTTGTAGGGTTTAACACCATTTTTCAGCATATGATAGACTGTTCATAGTGGCAGTTTTTCAGCCTATGATAGACTGTACATAGTGGTAATTTTTCAGCCTGTGATAGACTTGCACATAGTGGCCAATATATTTGGTGGAGGAAGACCATGGGAAGCCACTTGCAAGCGGTCTCACCTATCCACATTGGTCAGCCTGGGCTCAATTGGACTAAAAATCATGTGGACTGAGGTGATATGTTGTTGTTCTTGTTCTTGTTGTGGGGTTTAATGCCATTTTTCAGCACAAGGGATACATGGCAGCCAGTATAAATGGTGGATGAAGAACCTGGAAAGAACCACAGTACCCATGAGAAGCTACTGGCAAGCTTTCTCACATACCCACATTGACCGAACCTGTGACTCGAACCCACACAGAAAGAGGTGAGAGGGCAGTGATCTTTAATGATGAGTACCTTAGACCACTCTTGGCCACTTGGGGCCCTAGGTGATATGTATGAGTTACCTGTAACGGCAGGCACTTGGCCACCCAGGCCATGAACTGCATGGATATATAGTAAGACTAACATAAATGTTACATGTACAACCCAAGGGTTGAATTTTAACTGATCGCATCTATATATTTAGACTTATTTGGTCATGCAAGCATTGCTAAACCAAATAAGCTGACATCAAATAGAAAAGTGAATACTTTCAGAAGTGTCACTCTTTATTTTTAATCCCATTTATATTTTACCATTTCTCAGTGCCCCTTGCAAAGGAGGGAGTTCCAGACATCCTTTTCATTTTTCCAGTCGCAGTATGTTCTGTTTTTAGCTCACCTGGCTACAAGGTAAGGTGAGCTAGCCGCGTCATTTGTCTATGGCGCATTGTTCATTGTGTGTCCATTCATAATTGCTATTAATATTTTAATTTTAAACCATTTGTACAGTTTACACAAGATTTTACAAGGAGCATTATGGCATCAAGGCCTTTCAGAATTGTTCAGCAGATGTCCATCTGTTATCCAGTATAGCCACTGTTCACATTATAGAAATTATGCTGATTCACCATCAGTTATAGCCACCTTACTAAAATATTAAATACATTTACACAACTTTTTTCTTTTGTTTGTTTTTCTAAAAAAACTTTTTTTCAAAATTGGACCTTTTTTGACAGAAACATCTTGGCATATAGATCCATTGGTATTTGACAAAAAATTATGGATGATTGGTTTGGCGTTTTATGTTGTACAGTAACACAAATAGGTAGTTCGGTGTTTTATATAGTGCAGTTACACAAATAGGTAGTTTGGTGTTTTATATAGTACAGTAACACAAGTAGGTAGTTGGTGTTTTATATAGTACAGTAACACAAGTAGGTAGTTTGGTGTTTTATATAGTACAGTAACACAAGTAGGTAGTTTGGTCTTTTATATAGTTCAGTAACACAAGTAGGTAGTTTGGTGCAGTTGGATTATAGTACTCTGCCTAACTGACCTAGTCTGATCTGGTGGCACACTTGTAGAATACAGATGAAGATATGAAAGCTGCAAAAACTATTAAACAGTTGTTTTCATAGCATATGTTGTCAACAGCATTGGAAGAAATTTGTTCAGAAATCACCCCAAAAATTGTAAGCTCTAGAATAGACCTAAATAAACAATAACAGTTATTGATGGTCTAGAAATTTGTTTATTTGACTTATTGATGGTGATCAGCAGTAAGCATCCATCACATGCATTTGCATACATCTTCCAAGTATGACAAATGTGCCCTTTGTTTTCATCCCTTAATTACATTTTACATTTGTTCAATAGATTTTTTTCCCAAGATTTCTGGTTCAGATAGTCAACATCCATTGACAGTGTTTGATTATGATACATTGTTTAGTGTCTTTTATGTTTGTAATTGTAGCAAGTAGAAGTTTCAAAGGACTTATCTTCAGCAGCTGTTGACTTGGAGAGTTAACTTCATTTCCATATAATATGCACAGGAACGTGATATATAGGTTAATGCAGGTGAATTTACCTGTTGTTGAATGTGGTGACACTTTACCTCCAGGCAAGTCATGTAATAAAGTGTAAATATGCTTGGTGATTGTCAACCATAGAATTAGAATTGAAGGTTACCACACCTGAGTTTTCTGAACAGTTCAAGGCATGAAGTTGAATGACCTTCTTTAATGGTGAAACTGGTGAATTGATATTTGTGTTAGATGTTTGGTTGTACTCTGGTTTTAAAGTATTGTTGACAGAAGGTTCGTTGATTAGTGTGGCTTTGTGAAAATCTCCATTTAAAGTATTATTTTCTGTACGGGTTGAGTGATCAACTAAAAAGAAGTCATATGTAATAAATATGGCACACAATTGCACACACACATGTATTCTCTCTCTCTCTCTCTCTCTCTCTCTCTCCCCCCCCCCCATTGCAGACAGATCCGTTAAGGACAAGGTTGCGTCTGTAGATTCTGACAATATAGTATTGAGAAAATTTTCACACTTGTATTTGGCACAGCAACACTTAAAAAATTATTCATTGTAGTAGGAGAGTTATTCTGATAAGTTGATTATAATGAAAATTCATCATATTGATCAAACTAAAACTGGAGGTTTGTTAAAACTTTGTTGTTCCAAAAATGACCAGCATTTACTGGTTGTTACATTTTTAGACTGTAAATTCATTTAGATGAGAGATGATGCCTGCGTGTGGTATGTCTGTTTAGACTGCATTTACCCAAACTGTCCCAGTACTAATCTCAGAATGTGGGACATATTCGCTAGCTAAGGTTCTGATATGTTAATCATATCTCTTCCTTGGCAGATCGATAGATATTTCAGTACGTCAGGTCTGTGAATTTCATTGGCTGCGGCAACAGGCCACCATTTCAAGTCGAAATCAAACTGTTCAAATTTGAATAGTTTTCCAGCATGATCGAGACAAGAGGGACACACAACTGGAATGGACTCATAGATAATCAATTTTCCACTGCTGGTTCATGTTTGTACAAATACATATTTACCTCAGATAGCCTGTGATGGCTTCTCTCTGGTACATTGTGATACTTTCATGTTCAGTTACAAAGTTTCCTTTTGAAGTCAGTAGCCTCTACCATTATTGTCCCATGTCCTTTTCCTCATGCAACATGTTTTCAGGTTTAACAAAATCTCTCACCTCTGACATTTTTAAGTCCTGTAACATCCACGAGTCACATTGATAAAGTTTGTTTCTCTTAACCCTTTAGCTACGACTACCGCATCTAAGCGTCACCTGTAAATAGCTCCTGAACCCCAGTGACGCATATATGCAGTGTCGATAAGCCTCATTTACTACCCCAGTGTCGCTTATGTGCGTGTAGTTCAGCAGTACTCGAAACCCCAGTGTTGCATTTATGCGGACGTGACGGCTATGTTAACTAAACGTTGATTGGTTGAAAGCAAAGAAGTTTACATATTTTTGATTATCATAACCAATGAGAGGACTGGTTGCTGAACATTTTGATACAAGTTTGAAAGCTGAGAGGTTAAATTTAGACATGTGGGAAGGGCTTTCCTGCAATGTACAAAACATATGTAGTTGAGATAAACAAAAATGGATTCCGATTCAGATATTAGCCACTCTGAAGGTTTCAGTGCAAGTGATATCGAAGAGCTTAATGGATCATTCTTAGAAAATGGATCAGATATTGTTGTTAGTCCCGTTTCAATACCAGATGTAAGTGATTTTGAATCGTATGATGAGAATTTATTTTGCGGGATTCAAAACAGTTTACAAGACTAGGATTTATTGTATGATGGGATGTAGGAGTATATAAAGTGGAAATATATGAATAACAGACACTATACAAGGTAAGCTGTTTTTATTTTACTGAAATCCAGCAAAAACTAATGAAATAATGAATATAAATGTAACCATGTTTTTATTGTCAATTTCCGTAGTCAGCCATGATGATGCTCTAGTATTCAGCCTAGCCAACATCCTCAGTAGTCTCGGTAACTGATATGATAGCACTTAGCAGTAGTGAAACTGCACAACAGCTGTAGTAGCTAAAGAGTTAAGATCTGGCACCAATTTTTTTTCAATTTAGACTCGTCTGCTACATGTTTTTTTCAAAATATAATTAATCTATGACACGTGGTTTCACATTCAAGAAACCCTCTGTTTTCTTGGAACTGTTTCATGTATAGTTACTATAAATAGAAAATAAGGAAATTAGATGGAGGTCTGCTGATGGATAAATGTGCAGCACGAAATGAGCCTCGAACTCTGATCATTATTCTGTGTCTTGCTTGCTCCTGATGTCTTTGACCTGAACATGGAAATGTGTTTTCTGTTTAAATTTTTTTTAATGGGTACCTAACCTGGTTACCCATTTTATTACCTGGGTTATTATCAACGGGCAGGTACCCAAGTACCTGGGTACCCTTTTGACAGCTTTATCTTACACCATTTGGCCACCCATTGCTGTACTGTATGTACAGGAGTCATTTATAGTCTTAGCCTTGGTTCCATATTAGGTACATGCTTAAAAATATAATTTTTGTGAGGTTCAAGTTAAATATTGATACCTGATGAACTTTCACATTATTACAAAAAGACTTTTATTAATAACTATTTCTGGAAAAACAAATTTTATGACACTTGTTTCAGATAGCCCAAAATTTTCTTGAATTGTCTCAACATTGTCATTTCCTGCTACTTAACCCCCACTTAACATATCTGTCTGACCATTATCCCAATGGATTTTACTTAAAAATTAATCATGCCCCCCAAACAAGAGCATCATATCCATCGCAGGCTAGTTATTTATTGCAGGCCTAGCCCATACGTCAAAGTTAAATGTTGCATGTCATGCTGACCACGACAAGATTGACTTGTGTGTGTGTTGTAATAACATTTTTCTTCACAATTTCACTGTTACACAAGATAACAGGAATTTGTTATTGTACAGAGGAGTTAACTTGCTTGCAGAATTGGTAGAGGAGGTAATTCATATAAAAGCACAAAGAGATGTAATATACAAAAAGAACACTCCAGTAAAGCTGCTTTAAAAAGTTGGTAATCTTTCGTATTTATTACAACAAAACTTAAGCTTGCATAATCCAATAGTAGTTAAGAAATAAGAAATAAATAAGAAATAGAGGAGTTTTGATGTTAACAAACTGTATGTAAATATTGCTAGCTTGATCAGATCCATTATCAGATATTGACATTCTACAAACAAGGAGCATATAAGCAACTTGTATCTGTTTAAAAAAATATCTTGAAAAAGTTAACCAACTTGGGTTTTTTTAAATCATGCCTTGTGCAAAACAGGATATAGCAATCTCCATTCCCTTACTGCAGCAGTTCTTCATCTTTTAGGGAGGTAACCCAGATTAGGTTTGTGGTATTAGAGTTGCAACCCATTACCTTCCACCCATCAAATGCTAAAAAACCACTTGGGTAGGGAATTTGAAATTATTATGGCTGGTCTCCGCAACCCACAGAAAAGAGCACGTTGACCAAGTATGGGTCACGACCCATAGGTTAAGAACCAATGCCTTTTTGGCAGCAATAACAGCTGCCAATACGTGGTCATATTTTAGGTCAGATACTGATCAGTTCTAGTTCTTATAAAAATTTTGTCATCATCACAAGTATTTGCAAATGCCCTCTTCATTCTATAGATTTATTATAGCTTTTGTTGACTAGCCACAACAGATAAGCATACATCTGGTTGTTGCAGTAATAATTTGGAGTTTTTAACTAATATGAACTGCAGACTTTAATCCATTTCTGGATTCTTTAGTTAAGTATAAACATTGTGCTTTCATATGAAGGGATAAAGGAAAACGGTATATGACTAAAGAGAAATTAGATTCACATTTTGAATATGATAACTGTTTTATTACAAGGTACTGAACCATGGTCAGCATCTCTATAATGTATATTGTGATATCAATAGCTTGAGTTGTAGGATTGGAATTGTGTGAAAAGCTTTTGTTACAGGGTGATCTAATGTTGTTTTCTTTCCCTGGATGGAATTCTGTTTGTATTTGTGATGACTAATAAAGTATATTATCCTCTTTTTTTAAGAGTAAGCTTTCAGTGTTAAATGATCCAAGACAGTTCAGTGGTTAAAGCTTCACAGACATCTAAGTGGTCCCAAAGGCCAGGGCTTTATTCTGATTTCCATGCCCATGATATATATACAGAGCTCTAGATAATGCAGTATATTTGCACATTTTATGCAACAGTAACTGTATACTAACAATGCATGAGAAATTTTTAATGTGTTCAAAATTATACAAACAAATTAAAATTTGCAAGCATGATGCCTCAGTGTTAGACATCAGTAAAAACTGCCACACTGCAGACATTGTAGTGATATGACTGAAAATTTTTTAAAGCTATGTTTAAAATCCAAATCATACACATACCTTACTTGTATGGCCATGTGATTTATGTCTCATTTGATCAGTTGTATGGTCATGCGATTTATCTCAGTTGCCCCCTTGTATGTATGGCCATGTGATTTGCATCGAATTTGATTCCTTGTATGGTCATGTGATTTATGTCAGTTTATTAGTTCTAAATACATTTTCAGCTGAATTTCAGATTAGTTTTTGGTGAGCCTTAAATCCTCAGGATCATTACAGAAATACAAGTATCTTTTGGTTATATAAGTGTACAGGCAACCCATTTTATGGGTAGTGGAATACGGGCCATTGCATTCCTTTGCACAGTTAATTAACATATCATTGGCTATTCATGTGTAAGCAGAAAGGTTACTGACTTGGAAATGTCTCATACAGTTTTTAAAAAACTTCATTATCATGAATGATAGAAGGAACAATTGATACTGCTGTTCCTAATGCTTATAAGTAGCCTTTCAGGCTCAAATAGTCATCTTGTGTTGCAAAATCTTCTCATGTGCTAACCCATTCCAACTATGTCACATGTTAGTGTTAGTGGTGAATTCTTTTTTTAGGAATTTACAGTCCCTGCTCATGCTATTGCTTATTCAATCTGCCCTGAACTTGTAATTAAGCTCCCTTGCTGTTGAGTGTGCCATGTGCACCTGTCATTAGTCTAAGAAGAGACTGTTTTCTTTCAAAGACCAAATAACCTTAATCTAATTAAATAACATCATGTGGGGGCCTTGAGGAAATATTTTTGAGAAATCTGATAAAAAATCAAATCAGTTTAGCTACTTTCCCAGAGTATCCTCATACTTCGTACAAACATATACTCCTTTAATGCTTAGGATAAACTGTCAAGGGCAGAAACCTGATTACCATTCATGCAATTAAATGTGGAGATGATGGGGACAACATAAAAAAATTTATGGGGGCAAAGTGATTTGTTCAGAGACTCACATGGACATGTGGCCAAGTTAATATAATTGGGATACATTGATTGTAGGTATATACACAGTGTTGTACAAATTTATGTCATTCATGTTCCTCTGGACTGGTATTTTGATGAGTATAATTGGACATAAGTAATTTAAACTAAGCTATAAAAGCTGACATTTAGACTTGATAAATAATTCACTGAAATCTATCCATGGGTATTGCCATCATCTTGTATGACATGTATATTCGGTTCGAAATGGTATTGTAGTGGCTTCCGTAGATAGTATAATGTAGACTGTAACAGGGCCAGTTCTCAGCCTCAACCAAGTTTCATAGTAGACCATTATGTTTGATGCGTAAAGAGAGATTCCCAACAGAGCATTAAGTCATTTTCAGAAAGGCAGAAAGTGAAATAATCCCTGCACAAATTGCATTATATGCTGACAACCATGGTTTTATACTAACTTATTGATATGAAATTAGCATAAGTATTACTGACATTTTAAGAAATAAAGAAAAGGATAGTCTCATATTATATTGGCAATCCCAAAGCTGTGTAATGACTTAAAAAATTTAATAAAATACCAAATGTAGAAATGTATTGGAGTCAGCTTTCTGAGGCAAGATTATGGGGAGGGTGAGAGTGATGATGGTTTGCAGGATTGATACAACTGTTCCTGATGCAATCAGTGTCCAACAATATTTCACAAATTTTTCAGAGCTCTGGTTGATTAATATGTGAAGACTCTTTTAGTGTTGATATGCCCACTGTTCTATTGCTCCTTCATTAATTTGCTATGTTACACATTATCTTTTCAAGAGTAAATTAATAGAAACAGCAATGATGTTATGAGCATTGTGACTATTCATAATTATGACATGAGGAATACCTCATGAATGAGAGTTTGAATTTCAGGTATCTAGTAGGTTTCAAGTTTTTCCCATGTACATTAATCAAGTTAGCATTTCTTTGCTTACATTTTGACTTGTTTGTGTCATTTACAAAATGCTGCCAAATTTGCTGGGTAGAGAGATGAGTATTTAAATTCCAATTATCAGTTTGAATTGTCACAAAGTATTCAAATTCCAATGTTCGAATATTTATTTCAGCTGCAATGTTACCCTAGGAGCTCATAAAAAGGAACTCATAAACTAAAGCTAAAGGATCATTACAGTTGATTTTGTGCTGATTCAGCACAACCAAGCTGGCTTACTGAATGGAATGCACATGTATCTCAATGATGCACAAGATGGTCAGTTTCGTTGGATGAGCGAAATGTATTACATCATTATGTTAGTTTCTGCACCAGTTGAAAATATGTGGTATTTGATCGTGGACAGAAAATGTCTAGAAGTGAAGACAAAATCTTCATCAGAAACACTTGTGCATTTATTTTGAAAGCAGTGTTCAGGGAGGAAAAAATGTAGAGTCCATTGTCCATAATAAATTTTCAAGGCAAATCATTTACTCAGGACCATGGCAGGGGAGGCTGATAATGATACATGTTTGATAAATTTTCTTGAATAAACAAGAAATGGGTAATGTACACTGATATAATACTTAGATTTTATCTGTAGAAGAATTAAAATACTTAGATTTTAGAACGAATTAATTTTATATTATTTTAGGAAAAGACAGAATAACTGTGTGATATGCATGCCTAAATATATAAATTACCTTAAGAGCTTATAAGACAGGGTGACTCTTGGCATTGCATCAAAATTATCCTGAATCACACATCTCCATTCCCATTTGACTTCTTACTACATTGTAAGCAGTAAGCAACTCAATCCTTAATGGTAACATTTTTCAGTTGTCACCAGATTTATCCATTCTGCAGTGTTTTATCTAGGCTGTATCCTTTTTGTAAAGTTCAAAAGTGTGTGTAAACTTTTGCAACTCATAATAAAATATGTTAAACCCACCCACCCACCAAGCCAACCATATCAAGCTTCTCATGATCAAGGGTTCCTTATTTGTTAATAATAATAATAATAATAATAATAATAATAATAATAATAATAATAATAATAAAGACTTTAGTTAGAGAAGGTAACTCAAATATGTAATGTACAATATATACAGTATATACAACATGTGAAGAATCTGGCTTGACACTAAATAATTAAGTAATTTTAAAAGTCAAAGTATCAAGCCTGGAACATATGCACAGGCATAGGTGAACACATAAACATATATAAAATATAAAATATCATCCTGCATTGAAAAATTCAACTGTGAAAATGATGCAAAATTACAGAAAAGCAGGTGGTATTTATTGTACTAAAACTGTTCAATTTTCTAAAGATTTCATCTATTTGAGACATTGATTATGAAAAGAAGAAATGCTAGGAGCCTGCCTTATGTCACTGGGAATGTTGTTCCATACCAGTGGACCAATATATTGAAAACTTTTTTTTAAACAATTCCTTTTTTGGCCTTGGTATAATGTAATTTTTGCATTTTATGGACCTTAAATTTTAGTACCATCAGGATCTCTTTGGGGAAAGATATTGCTCAGTTTGATTGAGATTTCAAAAATTAAAGACTTTCTTGACTTAATGACTTTTTAAAGCTTAATACTTACGTCATTGAAGGTGGTTACAACTTATGATAGAAATGCAGTTACAGTGTAATGACGTGGTCCAGGAACTGATTGTTTCAGTCAGTGTTGATCACAGTTCTGACACTGCATCAGTATCTGATGTCATCACCAGGAATTGTACTTGTATTTTGGTAGGTGCATTGCATCAGTATCTGATGTCATCACCAGGAAATATATTTTGGTAGGAGCATTGCATCAACATCTGATGTCATCACCAGGAATTGTATTTTGGTAGGAGCATTGCATCAACATCTGATGCCATCACCAGGAATTGTATTTTGGTAGGAGCATTGCATCAACATCTGTTATCACCTGGAACTATATTTTGATAGGGACATTGCATCAACATCTGTATCATCATCAGGAATTATATTTTGGTAGGTGCATTGCATCAGAATCAGATATCATCACCAGCCAGAAATTATATTTTGGTAGGTGCATTGCATCAGTATCGGATACCATGACTAGGAATTATATTTTGATTGGAGTATTGCCTCAACATCTGATATCATCACCAGGAATTATACTTTGGTACGGGCATTGCATCAACATATCATCACCAGGAATAATATCTTGGCCAGTCAAGCATGAACAATGCAGAAGAGAAGACACTAATCATACTGCTAATGATTAGAGATAAAAAGAAGAGAATAGTTACACTGCTAATGTTATCAAATAGAAAGAAAAGAGACTAGTCACACTACTAAACATATCATACAGAAAGACCAGGTACAAAATGATCAGAATGAATAATATGTACTATTTTTTTTTTTTATAACTGCAGCAATTTAAAAAGAAACATAAAAGATGGAGCCATATATAGGCATTATATTATTGGGTCCACACAGTTATTAAAGGTCATGACCTTGAAAGTAAATTCACCTAGGTCATTGAAAGTCATTGAATTTGAGAGATTCTGCTTAAAAATAAAATGTGATGAAGATGTTACTTTCAAGACATTTATATTATGTTGCGTGGGGATTGAAAGTACACTTTGATTTGCCATCATATGATAGCCATTTCTCCATCAACAGAATCTGCAGGATCAGATAGCGCCCCTTTCACAAGGCATCATCAGAGATCAGCATTCATAGGGTCAGTGCAAAAGAGTATGTCTTTGTCACCACAGTCTTGTGCATCATAAACAGCTCTTCTTGGTTTACACTACTGAATGACCACATGCTGTCCAGGGTGTACACATGGCATAATGACCACATGCTGGCCTGAGTATACATGCTGCATAAACTGCTCCAGTGGCCTGAGTGGTTAGAACATCCGCCTTGGATACGGGAGGTTACAGGTTCAAACCCTGGCTGAGTCGTGCCAAAGACTTGTAAAAATCTTACTAGCAGCTGCCTTGCTTGGTACTCAGCATGAAGAGTTTAGTATAAGGACTGGTCGGCCTGGTGTCCGGATAATGTGACTGGGTGGGACATCATGCTACATGTCTGCTGCATGATGTCCCAGTGCTAGACATCACTATAAATTCCCACACCTCGGACATCGTAACAATGACTGAAAAATTGTTAAAGCTACATTAAAAATCTAAATCACACACAAACACACACATATACTGCATAATGACCACAAGCTGGCTTGGGTATATACATGGCATAATGACCACATGCTTGTCTGGGTATATACATGGCATAATGACCACATGCAACCCTGGGTATACACAGCATAATGACCACATGCAGCCCTGGGTATACACAGCATAATGACTACATGCTAGCCTGGGTATATACACTGCATGATGACCACAAGCTACTCTGTGTATACACACTGCATCATGACCAAATGCAGGCCTGTGTATACATGCTGTATAATAACCATTGGATAGCCTACAAAATAATGTCTGAAAAATGAGAGAAGTGAATCGTAAATTTAATTTTTTGTGACAAATGTTTATAATTAGATTTATGTTGGTCAAGAGAAAATGTTGTATGATTTACAACAGAATGTTTACCCATGTTTTGAAATCAAGGATACTAGTGATGCACATTCATTTTATAATGTCTGTTGGAAAGATTCAAGCAATCAAGAATTGGAACCTCGATGACCACTCTGGTGGCCTTGTGGTTAGAGCATCCGCCTTGGATGCGGGAGGTCAGGGGTTCAAATCCTGGCTGAGTCATACCAAAGACTTTTAAAAATGGTACTGCTTGGTGCTCAGCATTAAGAGGTTAGTGTAAGGACTGGTTGGCCTGCTGTAAGGATAATGTGACTGGGTGGGACATCATGCTGCATGTCTGCAGCATGATGTCCCAGTGCTAGACATCACTATAAACTGTCACAGTGCAGACATTTTAGTAATATGACTGAAAAATTGTTAAAGCTATGTTAAGAATCCAAATCAGACTCACACACACACACTGGATCCCGATGATTTTGAAACAGTTATATCCTGTGTTGAGTTCATAATTTCTCAGAATCTTTGCAAAAATATTAAACTTTATTAATTGCATTTTGGTTCTTGTTTTGCCTGTAAGCTTGAAGTTCAATAGGTTCTTATGTAAATAATTCCTAAAACCTATTAACATTAATGTATCCAAGCTAGAAATAAAATTTCCATATTTGCAGTACCTTGGATTTTACTATACAGACAATGGTTCCACTGGGTGTTTCAACACCTTGTCTTTTGAAATAAAACAGTTTTGGTCAGTTGTAATTTATTTGAATTAATCCTGATTTGTTAATTCAGCTTGCCCTATAAAACAACCCATGTCATGCAGTGTTTGTTGGATAATGGGTAAGCTGGGTGTTTTTTTTTCTGAAAGGCTTGAAATGGAACCAGTTACTGAGGTGTGCTAGAGTACAACACATTGGCCTGAACAATGTACGTGCTTTATGAGGGTACTCTCGGGGGGTGGGGTGTGTGTTCATTCATGCATTAAAACCTAAATAGGATGCATCCAGAACCCTGAAATCTCAGATTTGATGGGAAACTTTTGTTGCTATTGAGAGACTTGCAACTTGAAGCTTTTTGACAGAGGATCAACTGAGAATTGTTGGGTGAAGTGGAACATTACTGAATTTGTTTTAAAAAGGTGACCTGGTTCTCAATGAGAGCAGTGATTATAGCAGTGTTTCACTCACTTGTTTCAGCCCAGGGATTCTTACATATGGAAAGTAATTATGGATGCCTGTTATGTACAAGTGAGAACTTGGATATGCCAAGCATAAATGCATGGTATAGTCAAGATACAGATTTAGACTGTATTAATAGATTTGGAAATAAATTTTGATGATCTTTTTCATGTTTACAACCCAGTTTGTGGTAAAAAATTTTAAAACAAAAGACATTGAAGTTGTAAATCATGACAGAGTTAACAGAGAACATTGTTTAAGTTGT
This sequence comes from Megalonaias nervosa, assembly GCA_016617855.1. Lineage (NCBI taxonomy): Eukaryota > Metazoa > Mollusca > Bivalvia > Unionida > Unionidae > Megalonaias > Megalonaias nervosa. The sequence goes on from JAECUM010095606.1 coordinate 62,459, forward strand.
AGAAACTTTGCCAAGCTGTGGATTTGTAAAATATAATGCATGGGCTTAGGCTTTATATTTTGTGAATCCACTGAATGTTCTGGTTTCTCCTTTAAATATGTTACACACAAATGCCGTTTGTGAGAGAACACAGTAGAAATTGTTACAGGAAAAGATTGTAGATGCATTGTATGTTGTTACATTTTAAATTGTTAAGATGCATTGTATTGATTAAAATTTAACAGCTCAGTTTGGTAGATTGCACTTTGTTTTTTTGGGTTGGTTTTTCATCAGTGTTTTAACATAATTTTTGGCAAAATCATGCTGAGAAAATATGAGTCAAGTACCAGTTCCAAGGGCATACTGAGTAAGCAGGGCTTGCCTTGGTGGGTACTGAACCCAGGATCCATCGACTGCAAGTCTTATGCACAGACAGCTATCATGACTCCCTGTTTTTTATGACACATATGCTGCTATCATGACTCCCTGTTTATTTATGACACATATGCTGCTGAATTGTTTGAGATATCTTTGGAATCCTTTTACAGAAAATGTCAGCATTAAGAGAGCAAACTGGCAAACAGCAATGCAAGGATCTTGAGGTTTAACAAGTCAAACTCTGTATCATGGCAGATCATTACTTCCATCAGTTAGGTGCAGACTTTCATTACTGAGATTTATGCTTCTGCTTTATTCATATAATTAGGTTCCATGGTCTGCATGGTCTTGTATAGGCACCCTTCTATACCAGACAGGCCATTTTTATGCACTCTGCTGGTTCATTTAAGAGAGTATTTGCACAGCAAGGGAAAGAAGGGGGTAAATGATGCCTGAAATACACATGTACCATAGAATGTTACCATATGCAATGTTTTTAAACCTCAGGAGATAAATAAGACAGGACAGCTCCACCTGGAGAACAGGACACATACTAGAGGGAGCAGGGTGCAATGTGCAGTGTTGTCATAAAATAGACATGGGACAACACTGTTCATGGTATTCTGGTTTGAGTTAGGCCAGTTTGTATGTGTTAAAGTGATCTACCAGTGTTGTTTTATTTGAAAATATGTAATCCAGTGGTTGAGATTTGCAGCTTGGGATTGGCAGCAATATCTTGGTTCTCTCAGCATCAAGCTCAGCCCCGATGGGGTGGATCAAAGTTTTAAAACTTCAGACCACCGCGATAATAAACAAGTTTTAAAGTTTCTTTATTAAGCAGTGTATCAGAAAGCATTGATAAAATGTACATGTGTGCCCTTAAAGGATCACATAATGTCCCCAGTTAGAGATAATGACTTCTTGGTTTTTTAAAATATAATGGTAACTAAGGATAAGACAAGTGGCCCAAACCATGTCAGTGTTCTTCTTTGAAAAGAATTAGAGTTCAGGAAACACCTGAATGCATACAGTTGGTGACCTTGACCTAATTTTGCAGTGACTTGCAAGACCCTTTGTGTGTTGGTATGCAAATATAGGTATACACTTAATTTATTACTGCTTTCAGCAGGAGTACATGTGTGCATGTGAATGTTCACTTGTAATTTATGGCTTCAGTGGGTTGTACATGGTATTTCTTGCATAAGCCCTGCTGCTCTGTTGAATTCCTGCATGACTAGTGATTAGTGCAGTTTTTGCTGCAGGAAACAGACTGTAACAAAAGGGCAGGCAGAATTAAACAAATGTTGGATGAGGGCCTGGGATAGAGAAAGCCTGTACTTGCATATATGCATCATTACAGATACAGTATCAAACTGTACCAAGAAGTTAACACTAGCAGTACATACAGGTTCAGCATATGTAAATCACAAGATTTTAATACATTTGTTGGATTTCAACTTGTTATTACAACTTTAAAGTAGATTGTGTTTTTATTTGTTAGTGACAATAATGAGTGTGCAAAGAAGATGAATTAGTGCAAGTAGAATTGTTTGGTTTCATTCACACATGACTCCAAATGTTAATTACAGGCTTTCAAGACTTGTGCAGTAGTTTAGACTTGGTGACTGCAGAAATACTAAAATTAACTTAAAGGAGTTTTATTCACGACTAGCCTATCTTCGCTAGCCAAGGTTCTGATGTGATAACCCTATCTACACATTGGTGTATCGAGCAGATATTTCTGTGCTTCGGGTCTGTGAATTTCATTGGATGCGGCGACAAGCTATCGCATCCATTCAAAATTAATTTGTTCAAATTTGAACACTGTTCCTACATGATCGAGACATGGGGAGCACACAACTTGAATGGACTAATAAGCAATTTTCCAGCGCTGGTCTGTGTTTGCACAAATACCTTTCACTCAAATATACCTGTATGGTTTCCCTTTGGTACGTAGTCATACTTTCGATGTTAAATGTCCAAAGTATCCTTTTTAGACCTTTTGGCCCCACCATTTTTGGCTGATGTACAGTGGACCACGTTATTGGTTAGTTGGCATTACATATTGAGGGATGCAACGTATGATATCCAATAGATGTCGCTAGGACAAAGTGCTGATATATCTGTTTGATCTACAAAGGTGTAGATAGGATTATTATATCGGAACCTTGACTAGCGAAGATGCTATTAGCCCTTCATTCTTGCTTGGTATTTATGAAATTTTGTACATTTCTTGTCAATTAGGTCCTTTTTTGTAGCATTTAGGACCAATTCAAAATACATGTACAATAAAGATTATTTATTAAGTTCTTGGATAAGGCTTCTGTTAGAATATTCAAGATTAATTTCCTTGGCCAAATTCCTAATTACTATCTAGTCCAAAGACTTGTTACAACAGTGCTTTATTTTAATGTTTAATTGGTTATATCATTCTGTTTGTTTTTTCCATCACAGAAAATTAGCGTCCTTGTAACATTTTTCACCACTCACCAAATCCAGGTAAAAAGTGATGGTAGTTGAAATAATGGTTCAGTTCAATTTAAGAATAACAAGAAATGCATAGTTTTATAAATACTAGACCAAATGATTTAGAAGTGTTCTATATCTTTATTGCTATACCTGAATAATTGACTACAGTTTGAAATAAATCTCTCTGATGTCCCAAGTAGTTGTCTTCATTTTAAAATTAAGATACTGACCTGCTCTAATTCTAATAGACTTCAAGAACCGTGAGTGCAAAATAAATCTAATGTCTGCATTTAGTATACTTTGTAAGACAGGATTTAGTGAGACAGATGTCATCACCATAATGATAATGATGCTCCTTTTGTTACTACCCCTACTTGGATCTGGCAGTGAGGAGGTTGAATTTTTGGAATGGTTATTTCAGTAGTGACATTGTCATATATATGATACCAAAAATTGAAGATAATGTTTGTGAAATTAGTGATCATAAGGATGCGACTAATTTTTCTGCTACTGTAAGTGATGAGGACAGTGATGACTTGCACAATTTTGACTTGCATGAATTTTGCATTGACATGATTGCAAATGAATTTTTTAAAAAGTTATTTTAATGAAGACTAATAAAAGAATTAAGTTATTAGTATAAAGCAAAATCATTATGATTCATAAATGGCTAAATGAATTTTATTAAAATTAATTGAATTACATATTTTTTTAATGAAAATTAAAGGCAGCGAAACCAGCAGTTTCTTGTTTCATAATTTAGAGTTGCAACCTCATGAGAATGCAGTTACGGCCAAGTCAGGGGTTAGCTTACCAGTTGTTCTATTGGAGTCAGTGCGGTTTTAGATTATTGGCAAGTGAGGGGTTGGCTGTACCAGTTGTTATGTTGGAGGCGGCGTGGTTTTAGATGGGTGTGGCTTACATTGGCCTGTACCCACAATCTCAGAGTGACACTGATATTTTTTATGAGCATAAGAAGCATACCAACAAAAAATGTGAGGTTAACTCTCCACTTGTGTGTATATCCACTGCATATATGTACCTTGCCTATACAGTGACTGATAAATCAAGCACTGCTATCTGCCATATCAAAGTTTACCTGCATATTATATCAATAGCTTGTGAAATGTAACCTTCAGAATCAACAGTTCCTATTTTTATCAACAAGCTCTCTAATGTCAGTACAATGTCTTTCACAGTATCAAGTACTGTAAGCTTAATCACCCCACATTAGTTAGTTTTTAGATGCATGGCTCTAGCATCTAAATCAGTCAGTTGTAGGGAAGGTAACTAAAAATAACTGACCCATGTCCCCAAACCATGATTGGTTGCATCAACATCAGGCTTTGATAGTGAGCCCACAGATCAGATGCAGTGGTGACTATGGCAGTCATTCTATGGTCTTAAACTAAGCAACGGATAAATCAAAACCATCAAGTTTAGTAAAGTTCAATGAAAAATTTTTATTCCCAGAAGACAGAGTGAAAATTTAAAAGGAACTGACAGTATTGTGAATTAAATCCTAGATATTTCTAAGTTTGGTATCACAAGTCCAGAAGTATAGAGTGCTGTGAATGAATTCCAATCTTGAATGTGCTGATGTACCAATAGCCTTGAATATGTTGATGTATGGCTAGCCTGCTGTATCATATTGATCTAATCCAGAATTTCTTTGAATGAATTCACAATATCTCAAAATAGTGTTTTAGTCCAAAAGTCAATGAGCACTTAGTGATTCCATTAAAATAATTTAAATAAATATTCTCAAATTATTACTGTACACAACTAAATTTGATTTCTTGAAGACTGATGTTAAGACATGGAATGAAGAACTGTTTACTTCTACATCTATGTATACCGACTTGTGATACAACAAAATGTACCGTATGTAGGTAATTTCAACGGAATTTTCCGTCAATTCGTAAACAAGGTCAGGTCTGTTTACTTAAATTTTGGCAAATAACCTGGCAAACATAGGTAGACCATAGCTTTTTTTTCCAATGGGAAACCCATGTCCTGAACTAAAATCAAGTAAAGATATTGCTTACAAATGATCTTTATCCTAAAATTTAATCCACGATAATGGACAAAAATTTGCTATGCATAAAGTTGCTTACAAAGGACCATTGCAATCTACAATCACGGACAAAAATTAAACACACAATATGGATATGCACAACAGCTGGGAGCCACTACAGCAGCACTAGTTAAAGAGTTAATAAAATAAAACCCAGATGAATGTTGACAAATTCTTTCTGGCTTGTTCATGTATATTGATATTCAGTGGATGTTAAACCTTGCTTTCTACAAGCATATCCAACATCAGTGCTAATAAAAGAAAAAATGCACACTACAAGTAGAATCTCAAGTGCAGTATTCATGCTCTAAGGCAGTGGTTACCAACCTCCGGTTGCAACATAAATCATTATTGCTGGGATCTTCAGTAGTATGGCAAATGGTAATCAGAAGAAACCATGTCATAAGCCTGAGGGTTGGGAGGTTGTTGGTGACCAATTTAGGGTTCCAGCAAGAAAAAAAATGTTAGCAAACACTGGCTTAAGGGATGGCTGCATCTAACATACAATCCATTTTTTGATCCAGGATTACAAAATTAGAATCTATGGAAATCCCACTAACAGCCAATTTTTATGTTTGTATTCTGACAATCTGAGGCCTGACTTTCCCAAAAGACGTTAACATCTAGTTCAGTTTCTTGTATATGTACATGGGTTGTAAGATTGACTATTGAACATTCCTTCTGCAGATAGAACACACCCAGGTTTAGTTATCTTGAACCCCTTTTGAATGCACATCAAATTTCCATTTTGTGTGTCATAAAGATCCTGCTAGATGGAACAAAATGTCATTCATAGTAATTAAGCAATTTACTGCTCAGAAAGCTTTTGACTTTTTATAGACTTCAAAATAGTTCACAGCCACACTTGATTGGGCTACAGTATAATCATACTAGAAAATGGAGCCAAGTGGTGTTCCCAATGACACACCCAGGCAACTGAGCTGCAAAAGCCTGGGTGGGTAATTGAAACTGTGAACCTTGGATTACGAGTCCACTGCTAGGCAACTGCAAAAGGAAAAGATAACTTGAGAACAATGCAGAAGCAAACAAAGTCAAAAGAAGAGTATCTGCGAAATGAGAAGAAAAACAGGCCTGATTGTGTGACTGGCATGTTTACAAAAAGTGAAATTGTTCAGAAGTATGCAAAAGTTATGACACTGCCATAACAAGATCATGACTTAAACTGCAGTTCAGTTTTATAAAGAAAATGTGTCATAAATGAGGGTTGATACGGTAAACATTTTGTTGAATATGTAGAAAAGGCATGTAGATTTATGATTCTGCAACTTTCTTGTAGCAGAATTAACTTGGAATAGATAAGTTACAACATTTAATTTGGTCCTGTCTTTCATAATTTTTTTAAATCTTTGATTGTTGAGCATCACTAATTTTGTAGATTTCTTTATCTGCATTCTTTTCATCTAGTTTCTTGTTTATTGGTATTTTCACACATTTTTTTCTTAGGTAACAATTAAATATGCCTTGGCAGACATTTTCAAGTACAGAATTTAAGAACCACTTATTTTAATTTATTTTACTGTATATACTCACTCACTAGTCCAACTGTAAACTGCACAGACCCAGACCTGCTGTCGCATAATGCTACAGCAGATCAGGATCTTTGTTATTTGCAATTTGACTCAACTTATAAGCAAGTATATACTGTACATATTTTAATACTATGAAAAAGACACCAGTATATAAAGTATAAGTCAAAATTGTATTGTCCTTTGAGTATTCTTTGTAGATAGCTAAAGTTTTTCTTTAATGGACTAGTATTCTACATTAACCACTTAACTTCACTTTTACATGTATTTCATGTAGAAGCAATTGATGTGAATAATTTGTAGTTCTCTTGACCCAGGATTGTTTGTTTGTTTGTCCAGATATATTGCTCTTGGAAGTCACATAAACATTGTCCATTTTAAGGTTGGCTTTGTGCCTAATGTCTGTTCAAAACTCTTCATTATCTATCTAAATGTCACGTATGAAATGTAACCAGCAAGTGTATTTTACTTGATGAGGCCTATTTTTCTTCTTTGTCAAAAATGCTATGAAACTAGTTAGACTTCTTGATATATTATTAAGACTTGGTGGTTTTAAACTAAATAACAGAAAGAAGAAGAACCAAAAAAGTTTATTAAACTTAACAAATAATTTATTTCTCTTCATTACAAAGTGAAAATTTAAGAGGAATTTACAGTATTGTGAATTAAATACCAAATTATCCTAAATGTTTCATCACAAGTCCAAAAGTATGGTGTGGTCCAAATGAATTTCAGTATTGAATGTGCTGATGTACCAATATTCTTTAATAAGCTGATGTACCAATAGTCATAATGTATCACTATGTTATAATCCAGAATGTCTTTAAATGAGTTCACGATAATCCACAAGTGTTTTGTCCAAAATGTCTTTGAGCACATTGTAATTCCAATTAATACTTTTTAAACTAAGATTCCTCTCAAATTATATTTGAACACAACTGAAAATAATTCCATAGACTGATCTTAGGATAGGAATTAATAATTTTGTTCACCACAATCTTATATATGAATCTAAGACAAAATAAAATTACCAGGAACTGGGTCACAAGTTTTGCTCCAGAACATTCAGAGTTTGTAAATAAGGCTAGACCTTTATCTCAAACATAAGTAAACAACTTTGAACTTTTTTATATAAAAGTCAGATAGGTCATAATCACTCTTCCCTCAGTCATGGACAAAGGTCAGCACACAAAGTAAATGAAATATACATTACAGTATCCTTGTACAGTATTGCACCATGAGCATTGGATTGATCTTTGGCCACTTGTCAATCACACTTAAGTGATTAACCAGTCAGTGGTTGTATTTAGACATACCTCCAGGCTTGGTTTATACTTGCCATTTTCCTCCAACAAGCTGATTGTCATGATAATGAATTGGCTATCTTAAATATTTATAAGTTTTGCAACAGTTTGTAAATTTTTTGATTGATATTTGTGAAAAGGTGTCAGTGGGGGCTTGACAGTTCTGATAGTTGATATCCACATCATGGAAGTGGAGGAGTTAGATTTACTTGTGTTCTGAAACCTGATGAAATTTGGATGGATAAAGGTTTGTGGTTGCCCATACGATCAGATGAACATTAACAACTGATGGCTGTTAGCCACATGTTTGCCCAAAAGCATCAGCCTTTGAGAATTTGAAGAAAATATTACAAAGAAAAAAGAAATTGGAAAAATGTAACACTGAATGTACCTAGAATATGGTGTGTGTGTGTGTGTGTATGTGGTAAATTCCCTTTTAAAATATTACAACATATGTTCTATTGTGACAAAATCCAATGCAATTTTCTAAATCATTACATTTTCAAAACTCGTTGCAGAACTGACAACATAACCAAGAACCATACAACTTGATTTAGACCATGATAATTTCTCTCCATTTGTCCCTTCTTGTATTGATGTATTAATCCTTTATTTATGTGAGTCCTGACTCTGTTCTATGAGGCAATTATTATAAAGTTAATAGCATTAAAATTTGATGTATAATAGGCTGGAGCCAAAGTTTTTAACAGAAAGGTCAAAAAGAAGTAAGATATAGTATTTTAATTAAACTGAAAAGGATACAAATGGTCATTTTGTTGTCTTGTAGTGCTAATGTAGAATATATTTTGATTCACTGAAAAGTGAAATATGACAATATTTGTTTTCAGTGATACATGTATTATGTAGTTTTGACAGTTGCTTATTGCTGGACTGATAAAAAAATAGATTGTTCTTGCTAACAATAAACTCCGAGGGTAACCAGATATTGGGATGGCGTGTTTCTGTGGCTCCACATATTGGAAAGGTGACTATGAACCCTCATTGCTTCAGTGCTAATTAACCTACTTGTGTTGTGTCAGAAACTAGAACTTGGGATCTAAGAGGCCACAATATCCCTTGCTTACGGGATCCAACACTGCTTGTATGATAACGGTTTTTAATGTTTTTCAAGAATTGTAATATTTTAACATCAACTTGGTGTCTGGAGAAAGTTGCAAAAATAGCCATTTGATTTAATATATGTGAGAGTTTGTTGGTTTTAACTCATTAACCCCTGAAGGTTTTTGTCATTTTTGCCTGAAATGTGAGTAGGAAACAGTTTTGGGGCTATTTCTGAATACATCCTAATACATTGGCTTCAAAGAGATTTCCGGTTGACCTAATGCCCAGTTGTGATAGAAACATCATTTTCATTGGCTATTTTGCTCACACATGAGCAGAAGGGGAAGTTCGATTTCTTTTTCTCTTTTTCTTTTTTTTATTTGTTTAATGGACCCATCATTTTTGTATCCAGGCCACTTTTTATTCCAAATGCCCATCTTATCCTAATTTTTGCAAAGGTTTGCCTGTCTGTGTGCAATTCAGACTGGTCTGCCTTAGATCTGAGGCCAAAAAGTCTAAAATCTGGACACAAAATTGGATTCCGACAACAGGTGAATTTTGGGTGGAAAAAAATCGGGTCCAAAAATATGTTTTTCCCTCTGTATTTTGTCCAGATTATTTGGTATCATTGTAGAGCTACATCTGTCTACCTTTCTGTAATATCACCCACTTGAATGTATCTTAAATTACCTTGATGCTACAGAGATTGGAAGTAGACTACTACCTTCTGATGCATAAATGAGGTGCCAGGGGTTAATGAGTAAAGTTACACCTTAGGTTCTGCAGAGGAAAGGGAATTTAGTTTTACACCCAGTACCAGGTAACAGGGTTTATTGTAATTTCTGATGACTGTGACAGAGGTTGAAATTCTTTAAAAAGTTCCAGCTTTCTGATTCCAACAAACTGCCATCAGACTTGTTCATTTCAAGGACTGAAGGACATGCATTTTCTTTTTTAAATCCCCAATAAATGTTTCCAGTAGCTAACTGCTCGAACAGAGACCTTTTTGTCACATAAATTGTAAATATTTTAGATGAGAAATAACACAAGGAGTTAACACTTTCCATTGATGCTGTACATGAAGTTTATTGTCCCTCATCTTACAGCACTAATGTCGAGCTTTAGGTACCTTAATTTGCCTTTCTTTTGACAAGTTTGAAGAAATTCTGACAGGATAAACTTTTTAAAATTTCATTTGGAAAGTTTGATATACATTCTTGCTTTCCAAAACGGTATTCACTGAGCAAGTAATTTCACATTCAGACACTATTTATGCCCAGAGAATGAAAAACCATCTGATACAGTCTGAAAGTAGGGACACAGAGGACATTATGGTTATAAATATATTACCTGAGTACTGTCAACGTAGTGTCTGCTTGAATATGTTTTGTAAAATGATTAAGCAACATGCACTACTGTACAAGTCCTACATTACTGTAGACATTATTTGATACATTTTCATTGACAATTGCCCAAATAACTTGTCAGATCTGTGGACCATGTCATTGTGCAAAACAATAACAGGAAGGGAAATGCTATTGGTTATGGATCAAAACCAACTAGGATGAAAAAAAATGGTTTCAGCTTGAGACATACTTACTGAAAAATCAATTAAGTGCTTAATTTTGGTTGGGGATGGATTGGCAGTAGCGAAACATCAGCAGTTATGAACTTTTGCAGGTAATTTGGTGCAAGGTGTGTGTATGTAGAAGAAATAGCTTTGCCAGCTGACACTATGTTTAAGATGGTGGTTTTATCATTCCTCCAGGCTTTTCTTATCTTGCATACATCCTTGTCTGCTTAGATGAAGGTAATAAATGCGGCACCCTTCACAATTTGCAAGGTTGTCTTAGTTCTATGCATGTCTCGTCTCTCATCAACCGCCAAGAACATATGATTGAAAAAGAAGAGGAGGAGGAGAAGGAGCTGGTGTTACACTACGAAAACCTATAAACACATAAAACATATATATTTGAACAACACACTTCATTAAATGCAGAATGATATTTGCATGCATGAAAATTATGGGATTCTGACATCTAGGGCAGTTGCTAATTCTTGTCTTGCATGTATAACTACATTTTAGTGAGATAGGGTACTTGCTGATTCTGGCCCTACATGTATAACTACATTTGAGTGAGATAGGGCAGTTGCTGATTCTTGTCTTGCATGTATAACTACATTTGAGTGAGATATTCTGGTCCTACATGTATAACTACATTTGAGTGAGATAGGGCAGTTGCTGATTCTTGTCTTGCATGTATAACTACATTTGAGTGAGATATTCTGGTCCTACATGTATAACTACATTTGAGTGAGATAGGGCAGTTGCTGATTCTTGTCTTGCATGTATAACTACATTTGAGTGAGATATTCTGGTCCTACATGTATAACTACATTTGAGTGAGATAGGGCAGTTGCTGATTCTTGTCTTGCATGTATAACTACATTTGAGTGAGATATTCTGGTCCTACATGTATAACTACATTTGAGTGAGATTGGGCACTTACTGATTCTTGTCTTTCATGTATAACTACATTTGAGTGAGATAGGGCACTTGCTGATTCTGGTCCTACATGTGTAACTACATTTGAGTGAGATAGGGCACATGCTGATTCTTGTCTTGCATGTATAACTACATATGAGTGAGATAGGGCACTTGCTGATTCTTGTCTTGCATGTATAACTACATATGAGTGAGATAGGGCACTTGCTGATTCTGGTCCTACATGTATAACTACATTTGAGTGTGATTTGATAGCTCATGATTAAAGGTCATATATAATGTTTCAATGAGTAATGAAAAAATGTGTAAACATTTGCTCCCTCAGCTGATAATTTGCCCAGGCTTGTAGCCTCTGAGACATGTTATTGTCAGATTTTATTGTTCATTATGTGTTCCTTTTGTCTTTAATGCAATGTATTGTTTAAAAACAACCATCATCAACGGGCATAATTGAGGCAAATGAAAGTACCCCAAAAAATGAAGAAAAATGAAATGGATGTTATGGTCAACAACTGTTGTGCAAATCAGTATCGATATGTTTAATACTGGTACTAAAATCATTTATTGTGCCAGTCAGTATTGATATGTTTAATACTGGTACTAAAATCATTTATTGTGCCAGTCAGTATTGATATGTTTAATACTGGTACTAAAATCATTTACTGGTGTAAGGTTTGGGAGAACATAACCAACATCTAATAATAAAACAGTGATTTTTTTTATAGTTGCCAGGCTGCCTCACATGGCATGTGTGCTCTTCTTTAATTTCTGATAGGTGTTTTCTAACAATCTTGCCTGAACTGTAGAAGGCAGCAGTAGCTCAGCATTTGAGATGTGTGTTTAGGGGTGGGTGGTAGATGGTGGCGGCGCAGTACCTGTTTCTGATGAGTGCGTCTACTGTAACTGGCAGCTGGAGTCAGTTTGAAAGTGTAATTAAATAGCGGTAAAACATTCTGAAAATGAAAATGCATGTATTCTCTAATCTGAACAACAATGTTCCATTAGAAATGCATTAGAAAAGTTGGGCCCAAAATGATCAGCTATGTTCAATTAGAAATGCAATAGAAAAGTTAGTCCTAAACACACACACACACACACACACACACACACACACACACACACACACACACACACACACACACACACACACACACACACACACAGGTGAAGCTTGGGGAGGGATACTGGAGTCTTCTTGTGGATCTATCAATCCATCGAATTTGTTTACTTAATATTTCATGAACCCTGTGTGATAGGTAATCTGCCATAGTGTTTGTTGCCAAATTCCATATGCTGCCAGTTTCTGGAGGAGGAGTTTGTGGGGTAAAAGGTCAAATACTTTTGATAAATCCATCAAAATAGCTCCAGCATATTTGTTTGGGTATAGGGCTAAATGCAGGTCTTCCCAATATTGAATTCATGAAGCTCGGCAGCTAAAGTCCTTTCAGAAGGCATAGAAGTATGGGTGTAAGATGCCGTCAAAGTACTTAGTGATCTGGTCACAGATAGTTTGCTTGAAGAGTTTCATCATAGATGGAAAATAATGACAGGACCATAGTTTTGTTTATCAAGTAGATATTTTTCTTATGTAACAGGACCATCTGTGCTTCCTTGAGTCTTGCTGGGAAAATATTTTCATCAAGGCTGAGGTTTATGAGTTTGGTTATAGGACCAGTCTTTGACCACCTTCCAAGTTTTAATAGTTTCAATGAAATAAGGTCTGCCTCAGTTGCCTTTTTAATGCTGATATTTGATATGGCATTAGATGTAAAGTCTTCAGAGAAATGAAATTTTGTAGACATATTGAAGGTCTTTGTTATAGCTGGTATGCTTGAATGTACATTGTAACTTACTTCACTATTGCCTATGCCTTAAGCAATATTTTAATGAAGAAATCTATCAAGATCTCTGCCACACAGGTCTGATCAAAGACATTCTCAGCATTTTCATGTAGGATAATTTTTTTTGTTGTTTTTTTTTGTTTTTTTTTATTTTTATAAAAGCTTTATTTACAAGGAAGGGCCTAATGATTGGTCTGAAAGTCTTATGTTAAATCTGCCTGAACAGTGTTCGAAGAAAGTTAACTTTAATGTCTTATGTCTGAATTTGGTCACCAAATTCCTTTGTTATACTTTTGTAGTTTTTTTTCTCCAGTTTTTGGATGTTTTTGATCATTAGTATATGTGGAATAGTTGAGCTTTCCTGTGTAATGCTTTAGGTTGCCATTGGTAAAGGGAGCTGAATGCTTTTGTTTTTTTGTTTTTTTGTAAAAGGAGCATGATCGCCAGTCACATTAGTTAGCAGTTGCTCATAGGACCATTAGACATCATCAGGATCATCAAATATATAAGCTACATGGAAAAGTGTGGACTGTACATAGTTAAGCATTGAAGTTTTCCTGGTGTAAATTTAATGTGGATTGCTTTTGTGTTACAAGTCTATTGTCTTAAACTAAGTAACGGAAAAGAGCAAAAGTGTTGTAAAATTTCAACAAATAATTATTTCCCAAGAATACAAAGTGAAAATTTAAAAAAGAACTTAAGTATTATGAATTAAATCCCAGATAGTCATAAAAGTTGTATCATAAGTCCAAATGTGTAGTTTTCCACTTGAATTCCAGAGGTGTTCCAAATAAATTTCAATATTGAATGTGTTGATGTTCCTGTAGTCATGAATGTGCTAATGTGCCAGTAGCCTGGAATGTGGTAATGTGTCAAGTCTTTTGATGTATCATAGTACTATAATTCAAAAGGTCCTTGACTGAATTCACTGTAATTACAAATTAAATCATTTAGTCCAAGAAGTATTAATGAGCACTTTGTAATTCCAGTGAACAATTTTAAATAAATTAATCCACCCAGTAATTTTTTAGTAAACAATATTGATATAAAAAGCTGATATGCAATAATAGCCAGGATGTAGGTCATTCTCCTCTAAAATTTAGAGTTGCCAACAAGTTTAGGAATTTCCAAGTGAAAAACTAATATCCTACATACAGATAGATGTAAACATGTTTACCTCCATTGATAATGATCAAAATGTTTTAATACATAATCATAGAGAAATATTAGGTATGTATTATATTGTTATGAAATAAATGTCACTGATCAGGTAACCATTCTCTTGATTTTGTACAAAGGTCAGGTACAAAATAAAGCTATACTCAACATATAATCTTAGAGAAATGCCAACAGACGATACAAATTAAATATATGCAACATTAGGTACTCTTCGTTTGGTCATCATGAAAATCATTTTGAAAGTCACTAATGTCACTGTTAAAATTTCTGGAATTACATAGGTACTGCTTTTTGTTTGGTAGTATAACATGGTACATATGAAAGTTTGTCCTGATTGTTTAAACAGCTTAGTCCAGAAATTATGTTTGTCATGTTAAAAGTATCTAAAATATCAATACTGTGCTTGTTTTAATGGTGGTCTAAAAGATCAAAATTTATGTCTCCTAGCAACATGAAATGATCATGATGGATAGTAATTTTATCTAATAACAAAGTACAGTTCTTATTGAATGTGGTGTCTAGCATGTTTGAATATTTGAAACTGCTCATTAAGAGCCATTTGAGGTTCTGGAGAGTTTTTTCTCTATATACACATTCACTGTATGTATTGTGGTTCAAGGTCCATTTTTCATCTGTCTTGTATGTGTGATCAAACAAAACTAAAGACACCACCACATTGTGTGGAACAATCTTTCCTGAACATGTGGTAGCCAGGAGTTGAAGCAGTAACTGGGCATTGGAGAAGGATAAATCTATCTCGGTTTCAAGTAGCATCAAGAAATGTATTGATCAAAAGCTCTGAAATTTTACCAAATTTATTACTGTTCATATTGAGATGACCCAATAACATCTTTTGGGATGTTTTTGTCTGATTTCATAATTTTCTAAAATGTACCATTAATACATCACTTGCCCAGATACGGTAGTAACTAACACATAAGCATGCCATTAATATTTCACTTGCCCAGTTATGGTAATAACTAACCCATAAACATGCCATTAATATTTCACTTGCCCTGATATGGTAATAACTAACCCATAAACATGCCATTAATACATCACTTGCCCAAATATGGTAGTAACTAACCCATAAATATACCATTAATACTTCACTTGCCCAGATATGGTAGTAACTAACCTATTAAAGGGCCATTAATATTTCAATTGCCCAGATATGGTAGTAGCTAACCATTAAGAATACCATTAATACTGATTATGATTATACAAAAATAAAACAAACTGTACATTCCACATGTTTTTGGAAGCCATTTTGGTGATGTAAATACACAAGAACACTCTTCTGTTAAAATTTCTGATTCAGTTTACCTTGTATTAAATTCATTCCCTTTTACCATTTCATGTATGGTTTTTTTGGGGCAGGGAATTTAAATGGCAGTTTATAAATTCAATACCGGGAACTGACATAACCCTTGAACTCACAACAAATACATTGCATAATGATTTGCAGTTTTTATTTGAAAATACTAATTCACATTTATTATGAGAAACATATTTAAGAAAAGACTGATATTTGAGCTTGATGTCAACTAGCCTAAAATAACAATTCACACATTATCATATTAGTAATTTATTGGTATATGCTTTAGAAATAAATAAATGCTTTGTCACTGTACTCGTGTATCACATTTCATTGCATATTTAGTGTCAGTATGTTTTTGAGCACCCCACTGGGTAAAATATTATGGGTATCATCAGATTGCATCTGTGTTCATTTTGAAAATAACTTTGAGTTTTAAGGTTGGTATTTAAGTTGTTTTCTGTTTGGAAATATTGTTGAAATATGTTGTTCTGGTTACTATTGAAAATATATTGACCTTCATAAACAGAATTACTAAAGTTTTAATGATTTTAGGTGATAGACCTGAAGAGCAAATGGGACAATTTAATTTCAGTTAGATCTCTGCAGTCCTATTTGCAATCATCTGATGGATACCAGTAAAAAGTCGTATTAAGTTGACCTTGTAGTTGACCAATCAAATCAAAACTCTAAAATTTCTGAAAGTGTGAGATGTCATTCTTACATTGTTACTAATGATAACACTCTTTAGGATGAATTTGCAGTGCTTTGTAGCATAGGCTTTTAAAAATAAGTGGAATTCAAAAAATCACCTAACATGAAGTTTTGTCTGGCCTGAGGAGATCTGATTTTAATCAAATTGGCTTATGGGATTGCCTGTTGTGTGTTGTTTGTCCATCAGCTCCAGCTTGTTATCACTACACCTAAACTATATTGAGGATTGCCATGAAACTTTACACACACATTCATCCCAAGGTCTAGTTGGTTCTAAATGAAAATGATATATGGTCACAAAGCAGCCAGCTTGAAAATCTTGTTATCGCGCTGCTTCACCTTCCCAAACATTCATATCATCATGGGGTTTTCACCAGAAGACTTCTTATGATGTCTAGTACGTCCAGGATGAAAAACATAGCCGTTTGAAAATCAGTATCTTATCAATTTCTTCTCCTAGATCAAATCTTGTATCATCATTGGGTTTTCACCAGAATACTTGTACAGATATATCTAGTTGGTCCTAAATGAAACTGTTGCCAGTCTGACAGCTAATATGGCCACCATGGAATAAGTCTTGAAAATCTTGTTATTGATATTGTTCCCAAGCAGAAAGATAAATTAACAATGGTTTTCCAACAGAAGACTTCCAACAGTGTCTGCTTGGCCTGAATGAAAAGGATTGCCGATCTATCAAGGCCATGAGGATGTCAGCCTCATGTATAGGATTAATGTCAATGCAGTATGGGCTATATGGGGCAGATTGAAGTTCTAAACTGTAAAGATAAAGAATTACAGATACATTGTAGGAAGATAGTACACACTTCTAAAAAGAGGTTAAACATGTACAGAATTAAAGATAAATTGTAACCATGTTAAAGGTATATAAAACAAAACATTTCCTTTTTGTTACTAAGAAAATAAGGACTGTCAAGAAGAAGTTTAGAAGCTTTGATTCATTCAGAAAAGGAATTGGGGCATATGTTTAAAGGGGACTGGATATAAATGGGTTTAGGGATTAGGGGGAAACTAACAGAGATACCCCTTCCATGGTAATTTGTAATGCCACCTGCTTCCTTAAAAGAAACAAAAAACTTTTCTAAATGAGTTCAAAAATTTTAGTGTGACTGATTACATAACATACCCTTGACTTGTTGATTTACTAAAAGTCATTGGTGCATATAGTTTGTTAACCTCAGAATAATGTAGTTTGATCATCTCCATTGTAGGAATGTTTATTGTTATTCAGGATTTCACTGATAATTTTGGTCCTACCTTCTCCAATGTGTATACAGTAACAGCCCACTTTGAGTTTCTTGTTTTTAACTCTACTTGAAAATCTTGTTTTTGCCGTGACTCCAGAAAGGAAAGTTAAATCAACATGAGGTTTTCATTATAAGGTTTCTTTTGATATCTGGTTGGTCCTAAATACAAAAACAGTCCTGATCTGACATCTGGTATGGTCACCATTGCAGCCATGTTGAAAATCTTGTTATTCCTGGTACTAGTGAACAGAAAATCATACTGACATGGGAGTATTCACCTAAAGGCTTCTTGTGGTGTCTAGATGGTCCCAAATAAAACTGGTGCTGGTGTGACCTCCAGTATGGCAACCACAGTGGCCAGCTTGAAACTCATATCATTGCTTCTTGTAGATAGATGGCTAGGTGGACATTCTGTTTTACTGCTTTGGTGGCCTAAGTGGTTAGATCATCCACTTCAGATGTGGGAGGTCACACCAGCTGAGTCATACTAAAGACTTATAATAATGGTACTAGCAGCTGCCTTGCTTGGTACTCAGCATTGAGAGGTTAGTGTTAGGACTGGTTGGCCTGGTATCAGGATAATGTGACTGGGTGGGACATGATGTTTCATGTTTGCAGCATGATGCCCCATGCTAGACATCACTATAAACTGCCACATTGCAGACATCATAATGTTATGACAAAAATTTTGAAAGCTACATTAAAAATCACACACACACACACACACACACACACACACACACACACACACACACACACACACACACACACACACACACACACACACACACACACACACACTCGTTATATCTAGTTGGTCCTAAATGAAAATATTGCTGATCTGACATACAATATGGCACCCAATGGCTGCTTGCTTGAAAATATTGTTTTTGCTACTCCTCTTATACAGAAAGTCATAATGATATGGGTTTTTGCAAGAACACTTTTTTAGTGGTGCTAATCTAACATAACAGCAGCCATCTTGAAAATTTTGTTGTTGCTTCTTGCCCAAAATGGAAAGTCTTACTGAGATGGGGTTTTCACCAGAAGACTTTCTGTTGTCTCTAATTGGGCATAAAAATGAAAATGATGCCATCTAACATCCAGTATGGTCATCATGGTTGCCATCTTGAAAATCTTCTGAATGGAAAGTTGTATCAGCATGAGGATTTCACCAAAAGATTTTTTGTGATGTCTTGTTGGTCTTGAATGAAAATGGTGTTGATCTTACATCCAATATAGTTGTCACAGCAGCTGATTTGAAAATCTTGTTATTGCTTACAATTATCAGATATGGTTTCAACACTTGACATTTAAAAAAATGGTTTCTACTTGAATTGTTAGAAATTATTGCTGGTCATTTGATTATGAGATTAGATTATGAGTCCCTTCAAGAAGTCTTGTAAAATGTAGTATTGAGCAATCCTTTGCATTAGACACAAATCATGCAATACCTAGAGCAGAACAAAACTGTTTGGTTTGGTGTATTACGGTAGTGCAGCATGTGAAGTTCATTAGTGTGAGGCAAGTGGAGTAAATTTCCATGCCCAGGGACATGGCTTGCATTCATGTTCAAGCAAAAACCTTGCTGAAGAAATTAACACTTTCTTTTCATGTAAATTTAAGAATGATGCAGTGAAGCACTAAAATAGCAACCAAGGGACCAATCACTGTATTTTCAGGATTGGGGATGGGGTGGAGAGGCTGTAATTTTCTTTTGAACAAGGATATTTTTTTTCTTCCTTTTACATAGAGATAATTTAACTTTTTCTTTAGATTAAAAAAAATCTGCCCCTTCCCCCCAATCAGATGGTTGGTCCATGTAGCCAAGATGGACAAAATATGTCTTCATCACATGGCATGGTGGTTCTGTTGTTTGTATGCCAGACTCAGTGCCTGTAAATGTGTGGGTTTTTGAATCCTATAATTGGATCAGGTCAGTTACTGTAGTATCCCTGGACAAGGCAATTGACTCCAACAGCCTCAGCATTAAATAACCTCCATGTGTTGGTGTTCTTTAACCCTTAAAGTGCTATACTGTTCTGCAGTACAAGATCCCTCAGTGCTGAATTGTTTGGGGAAAAAAAAGAAGAAAATGGCATAGTTTTTAAATTGCATGTATTTCAATAAATATACGCAATAGATATACAAACCCTATATGAAAAATGATGGTGGATGTCTAAACTTTAAGATTAGCATCAAGGCACTTGTGAAAGTTTAACATATTTGCATGTACAGGTGCAAATACAGGTAAAATGACAAGTTACCATTGTATTTCATCTGTATTTTTGTTTGTTTTTGAATGGAAAGGTTCAGATATATCAAACAAATATTATATTCTTTAGTAGTTCGAACAATGTACATGTACATGTTATGTCTGTTACGATGTTATATCTAAATTGCGAAAATCACAGGTAAAGAAAAGTTAACAGTTTTGTAAGCATCCACTCCATGAATGTTAGAGGTAAGTTTAGACCCCCAGAGTCAGTAATAAATGTTCATGAAAAAATTTCAGTTCTTATTTGTTCTACTATATTTGCATTAAAAAAAAGTCTCAGATAGTCCATAGGTTCATAATTCGCCATCTCGACATTTAATTCTGAAATACCAGTGAATGGGTGGTTGACAGGCACGCCATCTTTTGTTGCCCAGCCAGCATGTACATCAGACTCCAGTTCCACGTCAATTTCTGGCTCAAAATTACTCATGTGCATTTCCATCAACACTTTGCCAGCTCCAGTAATTTCTACCTCCTCAAATCCTTCAAAATTACTGTCATCATCGTTATCAGAGGCCAGTATTTGTTGCAAGAAATCACCGTCGTATTCAGCGTCAGCCATTTTATTTTTTTTTCTACATACCACATGCTCAAAAGCGAGTATTTGTAAAACTTCTTTGCTGACTACATAGTAAAGTACAACGGAATGCTCGTTCCGGGCCTCTATAAACCAATCAAATATAGTTTTACAAGCAGTCATGGCAGGTTGAAGTAATAGGATGTGTACATTGTTGCTCGCCTGGAAAACGACTTAAGCCGCGGCAAGCGCTACGAGACCTTAACTGACGATGTGACTAATGTTGCAACTAGCACTTTAAGGGTTAATATGCCAAGTCAGATCATGTCAGATATGAATAAGCATTGCCATATTTTGAGTATTTTTTCAAAGTTTCTGTGGCAATTAAAATTTTGCCATTTTGCCAGAATTTAAAGAGTATCTGTTTTTGCTACATTACCATTATAACTTCCAGGAAGCTTGAAGCACTGTTAACTGAACAGTGGTCAAGCACTTACTTCACCTATTTTTAGGTTCAGGGCTTGTATAGATATAGGCATAGCAGAGTGGTTTAATATTTACTAGTCCTTTTGAGGGGAAGGGGGTAATTTGGCTTTAAAAGCTAAATCCAGATTCCTTCATCGCAATGACCACTCAACACTATTATCTTAAAAGTCTTGAAGGAGTGTTGATTTCCTTGTGTTTTTATTTAGAAATGTTGGGTTTAAATGTACAATTAAGCCAGAATTATTTTCTTTTCAGCGGGGTCCTTAGTGGCCTTGACATTGTTGGGAAAACCCCAAGCTATCCCACCAAATAGGGAGTCCTCATCAGACAGAGAATCAGGTTCATCTAGGGATTCTGTGATGGACCGCATCACCAACCCACAGCCAGTCAATGTAAGTAGCCACCAAAGTAAATAAACAAACAGTCAGACCTCCTATAGGATCAACATACATATATAATAACAACCTGTGTATAAAGGTCAAAGACAAAGGCTTAGTTTAGCAATAAATTCATACATATCAATTTACCATGAATGAAGGCTCCCATTTCATAATGATGTTTTCTCCCAGATGTGCACTTAGATACAGGTTCAGTGTATTGACTAAAACCTTTTGTTGTGTCAGAAAGAAATGCATCTGAAGGCCAGACATTCAGATAAAACTTGGTGTCAGGGCATCCATCTGGTCATTTTCATCTTTCTGTGTATCTGTCACTATGTCAGTTTGTGATGGACCTACAGATGGTAAGAGGGATCATGTTAATTTTTGTGACAATTTGTTCCAAATGACTATTTCCTGGTTGTATTTATGAATTAGGATCAGACTTTGTTGCAGAGGTTAAACCAGCAATATTAAAATTCCAAATAAATCATTGGATAACATTATAATCCAAGGCAGTGTGATAGGGAACACTTTAGAGAGAAGACTATAGCCATAAAATATTTATAATATGTGAGATGTTTGAAGGTTTCATGTTGTCACTAAGGGGCTTAATTTATCCTGGTCCAGGACATACTGTAGGGATTTTATTCTTATCCCTACTTTTGATTGTTTAGATCTTTTATAATGATAAACTTGCTTGTAGCTGAAGCTGTTCATGCTTGTGTAGAAAAAAAACCTTTCTTAAAGACATATTTTCTTTGTACCTTGTACAGGGTTTGAAACTAACTTTTTTATTAACTAGTCAAGCAGACTAACAGGACAAAAGACACACTAGTCTCCAGCAAAATCCATTAGTCCTCAAAATACATGTATGTAACACAACAATAGAGATTTATACACATTATAAATTATATTGACTTGCCATCAGTTTGGCCCAAATCATAATCTTCTCCATCCGATTCTGAATAGTCCTCCACATACAGTGGTCTTCTTTGTCTCGGTCTGCAAGAGTTCCATAAATATATAGCTGGCACTGGATCATAATCAGCATTGTCTTCACTTAAAATGTGAATCGTTAACAAGTCATTCAGTACACTGCTGCGCTATGTGCATTTCCAATCAGATTTCATCATTTTCAATTCACTGAATCCCTGCTCTGCATCTGCAGACAAGGCTGGAAGGGTCAACACAATATCCACCAGTGCAAGAATGTTAGTGTGACCTTCTTGAAATCTCTTGTTAACATCACACCTTTATAAGTTCTCTACCTGACATCCACAAGCATAAATTAAACTTTTCAAGAGTTGCCACTCCTCTTCAACCTTGTCTGGATAGAAGCCTGCCATGACATTACTGGGGAAAAATGTTCCAGCAGAGTAGTAACATCCTCATCACCAAATCCAATATGGTTTGAGTCTCTTGGCCATAAATGAAAATCTGTAAAATGTGTGGCATTCAATACATCACATTGCTGTTTGTCAAATTGTGCATCCAAGTGTTCTGCTAAACTGTTGATCATATCCTCAGTAGCATGAAGTGATAACTGCACTGATGTTGGGGAACTTCATTCTTTTAGTACAAAACCATGAAATTCTATAGGTCCGTTACCAATATCCTGCAGAAACTTTTTTAACCTAGGTCTGTCTTTTAATTTCAACTGTTCCAAAACATCAATAGTTGCAAGAACTCTCAGGTACACTTCAAACACCAAACAAGACTCATTTTGAAGAAACCATGACAACTTGGACAGTAAATTTATGACATCTGTCAAGAAGTAGGCATAATTAACAAGATGCAGATCTAGCAACATTTTCAGATAGCCAGCTGCTTTCCCAGTAGCTTCAGGTCTTCTTGTGAAGGCTGACCAGTTTTAGTCAACATTTGGAGGTGGCTGACTATTGCTGGATATGATTTCCACTAATTGTCCAAAGCCCTATGCCAATGTGCCAACCATATAGCTCCACCGTGCCAACCATCTAGTTCCACCAACATGAGTAGGGACTATCTTGGCAATTCCCAGCACTTCACATGCACCTAACAAATCACTTCTATTTAAAGGGCTATTCCGATAAAAATAGTAAAGTCCTGTTAACAGCTCCTCAACTTTTGCATGGATTGGTTTTTTTGCAATGGCAGCTTTGTAAGCCAATTCCAAACAGTGAGCATGGCAATGTGTTCCTACAAGACATTTCTGCAATTCTCTAAATCTAGCAATAACACCATTTTTTTTTCCAGTATTGACAGCAACTCCATCAGAACCAAATCCAACAAGTTTACTTTTGTAATCAGGCATTGCAATTGATGCAAATGCATCATCAATAGCTCCTAAAATTCCATCAGCATTAGCTCGTGAAACTTCTGTCATACCCAAGAATGAAGTGCATATTTGCCCACCCATGGCAGTTCTCACATAAACAACTTCTTGTTCATGGAACCCTTTATCAATGGAACCATCAGTGATAATACTAATAAATGGTGCTGATTTAGTCTTTTGTTCAAGTTTATTTCTTGCACACTGTGCAATAAATTCTGAAAACACTTGTGCCTCTTTGTCATTGATATATGTTTGACCAACATCAGTTCCTTTTATGGCATCCAATTGGACCATCTACATATAATCACTAAACGGCCTTCTCATTTTTACTAGGGCATGTACATTCCTAAACAAAACTGACATTCTTCCAACATCTTTTTCGTTTAGCGTCATGACGATTTTACTTGCAGATGACTGTCCTTTGGGTTTCGATAATTCTCAACTTGAGATCATGCGTTTCTGATGGATTTGTGATTTGGTTTCATGGTATACTGTTGTTTCCAACCGTAAATTGGAACATCCAACTACAAATGAGCTTTTTTTTTTCATCCACTGTTTTTGAATGCTCGCTGCAGATGCTGCAAAACATGGTATTTACTTCGGGGTTAAAGTTAAGTCACGGCTGACTGCATTTCCACTTCTAGAAAAGTTCAGTTCCTACTTTCTTTATCATACTGTTTGTCGCATTCCCTTTTGTCCTTGTTATTGTCAGTCTTCAGCCTTTTGGCCAGATTTTCCACATCTTGTACAAATCACCACATTGTTCTCTTCGCTTTCTTTGTTTAGCTATGATCCTGGTCAGTGCAACAATAACGCTTTGCACACCATTTGTAATGCTTAATGTAAAGCGCCTAGGTGATCTGGATTTACATACGGGAGTTACAACAAGTTCAGTAACTAAAAATAGCAAATTATTTCTCCGCATTTCTGTTATGTAATTCATTAAAAAATATGAGGAAAGCAAACTTTAAAATAATTGCTTGCATTCATTTTTATTAGACAGGCGGAATTGTATTGGAACATATTTATTAGTCCGTGAGGAAACCTATTAGTCGCGGACTAACAGACGTCCATTAGTTTCGAACCCTGTTGTATATTTACCTGGATGAGAGGAATAATGTTATACTTTTGTATCTGTACCTAAATTTTGTATCCTAGGTGGTGCTGAAGAAGGTAACAATTTTGTATTGCCTACAAATATATCTGTCCAAAATTTGTTGTGGGCCCTGCACATTCTCTATTACATTGAAAGTCTTGACTTGTCTACCTGAAATTCACTTGTCTATCAGAGAGTATTACATTTATTTTGGAAATCTTTCACTAGTCTATCAGAAATTATTGCATTTACATTAAAAATCTTCCCTAGTATATCTGAAATAACTTTTGCATGGGAAATCTTCATTAGTATAACTGAAATTATTTCGGTTGCATGGGAAATAATCACTTTTCCATCTGAAATTATTTCATTTGCGTGGGAAATCTTTACTTGTCTATCAGTAATTATTACATTTTACAAAGTAAAATTAAAATAACTTGGATGTTTGATTGAAGTTAACACTGTAGTTAATGAAGTTATTTACACTACAAGTTGCCACATATTTCGGTAATATTATTCCAGTCTGTGGGAACAATTTCTAGGTGGTGCCTTGCAATATGTAACATTATATAACTGCTCCAATAAGTCTTCCCATTGGCTATATGGTAATGAGATAAGGAAATGCCAAGATGGTTGATTTGACAGTATCCAAAGGGTCTATCACAATGTGTATGTATTAGATAACTGTCAGCAGTAGAACCAATGCCAGCAAATAGCAAGTTTCTGTGCTGAATTTTTTTGAAACTCTAAATCCTCTACATCAGTAACTTCCTGTTTGGCCTACAAAAGCAAAATACTGTTATAATAGCACCATTCACAGGTGAGACAGTGTTCTGTGGTGCAATTCTTAACAAGTGCACAGACACGCATGTACTGCTAGATGGATACACAAATTCAAGTGCCTCTTGTACTAAAACCTGGTAATAATTAAATATCCCTCTACAAATTTATTACAAAGGGATTGTAATTAAAGGTTTATCCTTATGTATTATTACAGGGTTAAGTGCATTACTTGATTTCATGCTTAATAGTTGTTGACTGAACATTTCCCACTTTTTAATTGTCATCTGTAAGATGTTTGAAGTAGGATGGGATTTTTATACTGTAGTCTTTGCTTTGTAATGTGATGGCTTGTGTCAACCCAGAAAAAATTTTAAAAAACAAAACAATATTAATAATAACAACCACTTTATTCTATGAGGGTAACACAGTATAATATATTATTTTCTCCTGAGGCCTTCAGGATGAACCAACTATTGTAAACACAAAGGAAATGAAAGAAAAAAGGGATCACTTGATTTACTTATCAGTATACAACTATGTTTGCAGCTCAGAAATTTACCAATAGACTGGCAAAAACCCACTTCCCCCTCAACAGGTCTTCCTTTGTTTAAGGTTGAAAATGATCTGGTTTCTTGCCGACTTGTTCCACTTTTAAGTGCCAGTTGAATCTGTTTGGGACTCCATGGAATATTTGATGGCAAAAACAGACAGGATTATCTTTTAAGGATCTGCATGAGTCCATGTATTTGGACCTCAGTTCTGATCATGCATAATCCTTCTTGAACAACCATCTCCTGACAATTTTGTACAATAAATTAAACAATATTCTTTTGAAAATTAGGAGTCACCCTAGATAAACCTATGGCAGTCCAAGTAGACCTCTAGAGTGGTAAAAAAGAAAACTATTGAATGAAATTATGGGATATAAAAATGACATTTATAACAAGATGACCTTTGTAAAAACTTGAGCAAATTAAGAATAAAAGAGTACTTATTTGACTTTGTACACAAATAATAGACAAATTATTTGTCTGGCCTACTTGTACATGAAGTGACTGTTATTTAGATGTACCATTGCAGCAAGCCAGCTTGTAAAATGGGTACAGGTAGATAGGAAGACTGTCATACCACTGCTTTTTGGTGTTACAGCAGATAATGTATTGGAGAGAAATTCAGTTCGATGGTAAACTCTAATGGTTGCTTCTTTCAGCAACACTCTCTGGATGTATGGTCTTTTATTGGGCAAGTTTTACAGGTGGACAAAAGTAACACCATAGTTTGTGCTTTAATTGACTTGTAATTGGCTATTCTTTCGCTGGGCTTAATGCAAATAATAATTAATAACAATTATTAATAATCAAAATAATATCAGATAATCAGAAAGTGTGTTGTTTGTTGCCACACTTGAGTAAGTATTGTGAGATATAGTTGTCACTTACACATCTGCATCTATGACAGTAACATTGTTGTCAGCAGTGTTTTGTGTTAAAGTTTCAGCACCTCTTTGTCATCATGTGCATTTAACTGAAACTCTTTAATAATGTGACTACAGGTCTAAAGTTTATGCACTGATATGTTAGCAGTTTGTGTTTTTCACATATACTTAAGCATTACAATGAAGTATGTTAAAGTTTTGCTATAAAGTTTTTGAAAGTTGCATGTCTTCTGTGCCATTAGCTTCATTAAACTGAAACTGATAATATTACTCGGACTCTAAAGTTGATACACCAATAGGTTAGGAGTCTCCGACTCGGCCAAAATAGGTATGTGAGAAAGCTTGCCAATAGCTTCACATGGGTTGGTGGTTCTTTCCGGGGTTTCCCCAGGTTCTTTCTCCACAATTTATACTGGCTGTCATGTATAGCCTATCTTGTGCTGAAAAATGGCGTTAAACCCTACAACAGCTACAAGTACAACTGATAGGTTAGGAGTTGCTATCATGATTGTCTTGGCTTCATAAACATAGAGCTTGGTTCATTATTGTGAACAAAGTTAAAGTTTTGTGTGCTGAAAGTTTTGAATGCCAGATATTTTCAACATCATTTGCTGCATTCAACTGAAACAGTGGTTCTATCACATAAAATTTTGCTTTATTCACAAACTAGCTTTGTGAAAAACATATCACTTTTTTTTAAAGGGTCTGTGCAAGTAAACAAATTTTCTAGTGAAAATTTTGGGACTAAGAGAAAAGTTGGATGTGAAACTAAATGTGTACAGAACATTTAATCTTGTTGCTTCCAGCAAAGAAATTTTGCTTCCAGTACAGAACAACATGGTGCTGTTCAAGTTCAAGTTTTATTGATTAAGTGAACAAAAGAAATTAGCCTAATCTGGCAAGCAGAAATAGACTTTTGAAACTGTCTTAACTGATCAAACTATTGATGTTTCCTTGATATCACAAACTGAGGCCCCAAAGAATTCCCAGCAGTGATGGAAGGCTAAATTCAGTTGTTCTAGTCTCACAGTAAAGGGAGGCATGGTGTGCACAGAATGTAGAAGCAAAGGAGGGAGAAGCTTGTTTAGTTCACCAAAGGGATCATATAATTTCTAGGGGCCAGCTTTTATACCACATCTGATAATTGGGGTGGTTTTTGTTTTGTTTTGTTTTACACATAAAATTTAACCTTAAAAAACTTAAAACTTTTTCCTCAGAAAATTGAAATCTTTTTACTTTAGAAAGTGTTTATGTCTGCTTTTAAAATTAACATGTACATTGCTGGGATGCCAGGAGTACCTGTTGGCATTTAAACCCTATGAGGATCTTAAAAACCCCTTTAAAAAATGTCAAGAGATACAAAAGACCCTAGGCTTGAAAAGTGTGGGGGCCACTCAGAACTTTTGGATAATATTACAATGGGTCTAAAGTTTATATATTGTTATGCTAGGTGATCATGTCTAGCTTGTCTAGCCAACATAAGCATTATGGTCTGAAGTTTATACACTGTTATGTTTGTGGCTCATGTCTAGCTTGTCTAGCCAACATAAGCATTATGGTCTGAAGTTTATACACTGTTATGTTTGTGGCTCATGTCTAGCTTGTCTAGCCAACATAAGCATTATGGTCTGAAGTTTATACACTGTTATGTTTGTGGCTCATGTCTAGCTTGTCTAGCCAACATAAGCATTATGGTCTGAAGTTTACACACTGTTATGTTTGTGGCTCATGTCTAGCTTGTCTAGCCAACATAAGCATTATGGTCTGAAGTTTATACACTGTTATGTTTGTGGCTCATGTCTAGCTTGTCTAGCTAACTTAAGCATTATTATCTAAGGTTTATACATTGTTATGTTTGGGGCGTGTGTTTAGCTTGTCCTGCCAACTTATGCATTGCCATCTAAGTTTTGTGCAAGAGTTTATACAAGTCAGATAACATGGGTTTACAAACACAATGATGCAAGTGAGACACCTCATTCTCTGGAACACTTTTTAACTTGGTTAGATGGATTTGAAAGTATGGATTACTGCATTTTACAATTTTTTTTATGCAGCTCCATTTGTAGGTGCCAGATTGTGAACATGTGCATTATTATTATTATTATCCCCCCCCCCCGTTTATCAATCTATCTGTATATAACAAAAAACTTTTAACTGAGGTTGGCAGTGTGGTGACTATCTG
This sequence comes from Megalonaias nervosa, assembly GCA_016617855.1. Lineage (NCBI taxonomy): Eukaryota > Metazoa > Mollusca > Bivalvia > Unionida > Unionidae > Megalonaias > Megalonaias nervosa. The sequence goes on from JAECUM010095606.1 coordinate 91,569, forward strand.
CAAGAGGGCTGGGTTTTTTTGTTCGTGCCTCTCTCTTGGGATTAGTGGGAGGGGGTCAGAGATTAAATATACAGAACTGCAATTACATTGACATTCTTGAATATTTGTTTGCCAAGCTTATTTTAATGCATTAGGAATGCACTCAAAAGGGATTTTGAACCCATTGTCACTGGGGGCAGTGGTGAGCCCTGCAAGTAATTTGGTTTCTAACAGCATTGTGGTCTGATTAGGTTAAGGTACAGCACAAAAATTATGTTGATTCATTGATAGAGCATGCATTTAACACTTTTTAACAGCTCTGATAGCTGCAATAATGTTCTCATTTTACTGCTTGTGCTATATACATATATATTCATTCTCACCCACTTTACTGATAGACTACCTTTTTGACAATGTACAGTAATGATATAATTACTCTGAAATAATATGAATGCAGATCATGGCATGTACTCATGATTGCAGAATTATGTCCATGAATACAAGATCATACCCTAACCTAAACAACCAATACTTCTTTGAATTATTGCTAATCATTTCTTAATTATTTGCTTTCTATCCGTTGATCTAGATAATTGTAATATATTTAGGAGATTGAAATTTGTGGCCTGTGTTTGGTTATAAATGATACAAATTTAAAAGGGCATAAATTTACCTCCAAATACATCATGTAAAGTAGTTCTTGCCAGGACCATCAAGTTTCTTTTTCATTCAAGACATTTGTTTATTGTATTATTGCCTTGTCCTGAGGGAACTGTTTTCCCATAGTGTTGTTTTGTGACATGGTGTCCCCCATCCCTATGACAACACTGTAGAAGAACTTTTCTCCCAAAGTGTTGTTTTGTGACATTTTATCCATCACCCCATACCACCATGACAACACTGTAGCAGACAGTACCCTAGGGAGAAGGCAGTGTTAGATTTAGTACATCTTGTGATGTCATGAAATGTCATGTAATATTCGCTTGTGGCAATATGTCTCCTGGAGTAAGTGTAATGGCTGTTAGCAGATATAAATACTGCAGGGTTGATGGGCAGTGTGTAATATCCTACAATAAATTCTTGGCTGAGACCATTTTATTGCAGTTACCATGTCTGTTTATTACAAGTCCACTTTATCATATGTAGATGATGTGATATTTGTTATAAATGTTCACTGTGTAATTTTATATTGCATACCAAGACCAGAACTATTCAGGTGTTGTCACTGTTGTCCACATGTTGATACAGTTGTCCCCCTCCATCTGCAGCGGAAAGTGTCCTTATAAAGGGGGGGGGGGCCTTTCAAGAGGGGGAGAAAAAATGTGAGAAATAATTATATATAAATATAAAAATAAATATTTAATAATTACTAATGTGAAAAGCAATTATGTATAAAGACTGCAATGCACAACTACTTTTGTAAATAATATATATTTTTGTTTAAAAAGCACAAGCATTGTATGGATCCAGTGTGGAAGAACTTGTAATAAGGTATTTGTTTTAAAAGAAAATTTATGAATATTCATTAATCATGCTACAAAACCACCGAGTCAGTCAAGTCAGGGTACAAAACATCTGGTTGTAATGGCTCAGAATCCTAAACTTCATTGAGGATTACCATGAAAATCTTGTTGCTGCTACTTCTCCAGTACGGATGGTCGTATCATTGTAAGGTTTTTTACTTACAGACTCCAGTACTGGTCATATCAATGTGAGGTTTTGACTTACAGACTTCAGCATGGATGGTCATACCAGTGTGAGGTTTTTATATCAATCTGAGGTTTTTATATCAATCTGAGGTTTTTACTTACAGACTTCAGTACAACTGGTCATATCAGTGTGAGGTTTTTACTTAAAGACTTCAGTACGGATGGTCATATCAGTGTGAGGTTTTTACTTAAAGACTCCAGTACGGATGGTCATATCACTGTGAGGATTTTACTTAAAGACTTCGGTACGGATGGTCATATCAACATGAGGTTTTTACTTACAGTCTCCAGTATGGACGGTCATATCAATGTGAGGGTTTTACTTAAAGACTTCAGTACAGATGGTCATATCAATGTGAGGTTTTTACTTAAAGATTTAAGAACAGATGATCATATCAATATGAGGTTTTTACTTAACAGACTCCATTATGGATGGTCATATCATTTTGAGGTTTTTACTTAAAGACTTCAGTACAAATGATAATATCAGTGTGAGGTTTTTACTTAAAGACTTCAGTATGGATGGTCATATCAGTGTGAGGTTTTTATATCAATTTGAGGTTTTTATGTAAAGACTTCAGTATGGATGGTCATAACAATGTGAGGTTTTTACTTACAAACTCCAATATGGATGGTCATATCAATGTGAGGTCATATCAATGTGAGGTTTTTACTTACAAACTCCAATATGGATGGTCATATCAATGTGAGGTTTTTACTTAAAGACTTCTTATGCTGTCTAGTGGTTATAAATGAAAATAGTGCCAATCTGATGGTCACCATGGCAGCCATTTTGAAAATCTCATTGCTACTCCACCTACAAAAGTTTATTGCTGCTCCAATGAAATGGAAAATCATATCATCATGAGGTTTTCACCGGAAGACTAATTATGGTAACTAGTTGGTCCTAAATGAAAATATGGCTTCATATATATGGACACAATGGCAGCCTTCTTGAAAATTTTCTTGTCAATGCTTTACCAAAATGGAATGTTATATTCACATGGGGTTGTCATCAGGGGATTTTGTATGATGTCTGATAGTCCTGAATGAAAATGATGCCACTGTGACATCTAACATGTCCACCATTGTGGCCATATTGAAAATCTTGTTATCTCTACTCCACAATTGATGGCTATTGAGAAATAGGATTTTCACCAATATATTTCTTCTGGTACCTAGTTGGTCCAGAATGAAAATGTTGCCATGCAGATTTCCTTTATGGATGCCACAATGAACATGTTGAAAATCTTGTTGTCACTGATATTGAAAAATGGACATTCATATTGGTCTAGCATTTTCACCAAAAGTCTTCTAATGGTGTCTAGTTTGCTCTACATGAAAATGATGCCAATGTTATATCGAATATTGCTGCCACAGCAGAATATGAAACTCTTGTGGCTCAGAAATATCAGATTATTTCAACAAAAGAAGAAATGGTTATCTCTTGAAAGGAAATTTTGTTACTTTTGTAGTTACTGGATGTCATGTTGACTTGAGCTGAAGAATGAGTTTGAATTTAGAAATCAATAAATGTTTGTGAGATTTCTCTCAGTAATACCCTGTATGTGGCCTGTACTAGTATGCTTGCTGCATTAGAGGGGTGGCCATCCTGTACGTGGCCTGTGCTAGTATGCTGGCTGCATTAGAGGGGTGGCCATCCTGTACGTGGCCTGTGCTAGTATGCTGGCTGCATTAGAGGGGTGGCCATCCTGTAGATATACTTTTCAACACACACTTATTTGTGCCAAGGTATTTTGGCCATATAAAGTGGGTGACTGCTGGTCATGGGGGACTTGTCAATAAGTGGACCACTTTATTCTTAAATTGCATTTATAACAATCCTAATTTTTCTGAATTCCTTTCTTACTGTTTACCTAAAATATTTGGAAAGCATAAAAGAATGACTATGTAATAAATACAAAACTGCAGTCTTGTGTTGTTCCGAGTTGGGGAAAAGAACTCATTTTGGCCTTGACATAGCTTTACACCAAATTGAGCTCATTCTTCATGCCAACACAGAACAAAGCACGTAATTTTGTATCCATACCATATTTATTTCTCTTGAATGGGTAGAATACTGTAATCAATGATGAATTTAGTATGCATCATAGATACAGTTAGAACCTCAAAGGTTTTTGTATCAAAAATTTACCACTGATATATTTCTGTGGAAAGACACGGAACAAAAGGTGAGAATTGCTGGAAAAAAGTGGAGAACATGGTCAGTGCTGAAGATTGTGGTAACTTTCAGCATTATTTGTACAAGTTTGTTGAAGAAAGTTGTATTCTAAGCTCAAACAAGGAAAGAAAATTTTTTAAAATTTCTGGCCAGAAAAAATCCACCTCATTTGATTAGTGGCCTCAATGAATGCTTTGATGATATATGATTTGATGTCATATGAATGTATGTGTGGATTGAGGTGTTTTTCAGATCATTGGCAGGAAGGCCCAAGCATTTTCCTGTTGAGAGTAGACCCTGATTTGCTGATGCATTATAATGTTGATAGTTAGGGTCATGTTACACAAACAGTATACTCAAGAACTGCATACACAACTTGAAGCTGTTCGTAGGTACGTACATTATACTTTATCGTACAGAACTGCATATTCATCTTTTTTATGGGTATATGACACAAAATACCTTGTGTTCTAGACCTGTACAGGTAACTTTTACTCTGTTACGTACTGGTACCATGGGTACATGGAGTATATATATCAAGTGTCTCAGCCACTCTCAAGTGTCATAGATCATCATCCAGTGTCTCACCAATTGTATGCTGATGACACACAAATAAACAAATCTAGCCACCCAACTGAAGTTGAAGCTACCATCCAAGGTGTAGAGAGGTGCATTTCCGATGTGAAATCATGGATGACATGTAACAAGTTGCAGATGAGTGATGATAAAACTGAAGCCACTCTGATTACAACTCAAAGACTTTCTCATTCACATCCTTTACCTCAGACAATAAATATCAGCAACTCCAACATTAAATTCACTCAGTCAGTACAAAACCTAGGTGTTACTCTCGACAGTACTCTCTCATTGCACCAACATGTCATGAACATATGCAAGGCTGCATATCTTGAGCTGAGAAGCATCAGCTCCA
>JAECUM010095607.1:0-52266 GCA_016617855.1 Megalonaias nervosa
AAATCTCAAAAAAGTTTGAAACTATGATGTAAGACTGCTAACTCCCAAACTAATGTACTGCTAGCTCTGGCAAATAAGACTGCTAACTCCCAAACATATGTACTCTGGCAAATAAGACTGCTAACTCTCAGACTGATCTAGACTAAGAAAAATATCAACACTCATGCCCCAAGTCCCCTTGATCTACAATCTGTTGCCTAGGCCTAGTTGCAAAAAATAAAATATTTTGGAGTTCATATTTAATTAAGAAATAGAGCAAAATCTGTCTTGGAAGAACAACTGCTATAAGAGACCACTTATCTGAGAGACTATTATCAATGCATGGACTCATTGTTATCAGCGCATGGACTTATTGTTATCAATGCATGGACTTATTGTTATCAATGCATGGACTTATTGTTCATATAGTGTCGTGATCTGTCACAAGACTGTCTGTTTTGTAGGAGAGTAGCTGGTCTTTCAAGACAGGTTCTACTGTACTAAATTATGAAATGTTGTAGCTTCAACATACCATAACCAGAATTCTAAAGTTTGTACACATATAATTATACTGCTTAAAGTTTATACACAGATAATTAAAATGTGTAAAATTTGTACACAGATAATCATAATGCATAAAATTTGTACACAGATAATCATAATGCTTAAAAATGTAATTTTTATTGTTAAAAAGAGCTCAGATGTCTTGATGAAATGTATATGAACCATGAATTTATCGTAACTTCATCTGCTATTTTCTTGCAAACTGATACTAGCCCATTCCATAGAAATCCCCATGACCATAGCTATGCCATTCAATTTTACCTACCATCATGATTTCTTGCAAACTGATACTAGCCCATTCCATAGAAATCCCCATGACCATAGCTATGCCATTCAATTTTACCTACCATCATGATTTCTTGCAAACTGATACCAGCCCATTCCATAGAAATCCCCATGTCCATAGCTATGCCATTCAATTTTAATTACCATCATGATTTTCACTAGTTTTGTACATATATTCATACATTATCAAGACAGTTTTTGATGTTTTGACTTGTTCCATTTTCCTGATGTCAGCTGCACGCAAACACTAGAATTTCATATGTTGATTGAGTACAGGGTTTTGGTCTAAAACACAAGACAGGCTTTGAATCGTCATGTTCAACTCTTCCATCATACTCAAACAAATGTTTGAACACAGCAGACCTTGTATGAACTAAATATTCTTGGATTCCAACAGTATTACAGGTAATAGTGAAGTAACATCATAATACTTCTTCAGTATTCAGTGTTCATATGTTGTATGATTTGAATAATTTTTTTAGTGGTGTCAGCGGGTGGTTTTCATGTTATACACTTCAAGTTTTGGAACAATTTCGGTTGATTACTGGTAATAAAGTTAATGATGAATTAGCAATAAATTTTTTTAAAAAGTATTTAAGAACAAGTATCAATTTGCGTTTTCTTTTATAGTTATTATTCATCTCCTTAAAGCTTGTATGAACAGTATATTTTATAATAATTTATGAGTGTACTTTTAGTTTTAGTTTGTACATAGGTACAAGATATTATGTTCCAGTTTTGAGATTATAGAGGTAAAGTTCAAAGAAAGCTTTTAGGTGTTGCAGAATAGGGGGGAAATTATCCACACAAGAATTTGAAGATTTTATTGCATTATTATAACAATTATCAAGAAATTTTTCTTTCAAGATAGCTAATCAAAAAATGGGTTGGAAATCCATCAGAGTTCTAACATCATGTTTGCAACACAAGGTTAACTGGATCCATTTAAGTGCAAAGCATCATTTTAGCTAGATTGTGTTGAAATATCCTCTCATAATTGACACAACCTACTGATTATTTTGAAAAATAAGTAGCTCCTGGTGATTATTTTAGCTAGACAGGAGATAGTGATGAAAAAAGCAAGTATGATTGTTTGGGTAGGGGAGATATGCCTGTGTGATAAGAAAGATTGCATGAACTAAACACTGCATGGGGTAATTTTAACTTGGATTTATTATATATAGCCATTTCTGTCTGACCTAGACTGAAATGATGTAGACGTGACTGTGAAATTGATTCATAAAATAGCATAATTCTAAGTGTTGTAATTTCAAGATACTGTTGGACTGGATGATTGATCTGTTGTAAGTTATTTTTCAACTTTGTTACATTTCGTAAAGGAACTCGAGTGTCTTAATAAAATATATTTCCATTTTGCTACTATTCTCAAATTCCATACATTTTATCACTATTCTCAAAATCCATACATTTTGCTACTATTCTCAAATTCCATATATTTGCTACTATTCTCAAATTCCATACATTTTGCCACAATTCTCAAATTCCATACATTTGCTACTTCTCAAATTCCGTACATTTCCCCCAATTTGCAAATTCCATACATTTTGCTACTATTCTCAAATTCCATACATTTCAAACTGTTCTCAGATTCCATACATTTCCCACTGTTCTCAAATTCCATACATTTGCTACTATTCTCAAATTCTGTACATTTCCCACAATTCTTAAAGTCCATACATTTTCCCACTATTCTCAAATTCCATACATTTCCCACTATTCTCAAATTCCATACATTTGCTACTATTCTCAAACTCCATTCATTTGCCACTATTTTCAAATTTCATACATTTACCACTATTCTCAAATTCTATACATTTTCCCACTATTCTCAAATTCCATACATTTTCCTACTGCAGGGAAAGCCTGTTATAATGTGATTCGTTATAACAAGATTCCACTTATAACAAGATGGCAGCATGGCTCCCATTTTTTAATTTAAGGTGACCATCTTTTAACATTCTAAATACATGCTCTCGGAAAAACCGATTATTCATATCCCAGGCAGATTTTTAATCCCAGCACTGCGTTTAAAGTTGCCTTAATGTCCGAAATTTTCTAAAACATATTGCTGTGCTGTATTTGTTTAAAAAAAAAAAAAATGCTATCAAGTTCAGACAAGTTGAAAGATTTTTGAATACAGTTGGCACTGTTTAATGTTTGGAGGAAGTAAACCAGGCAAACAAAACAAATGATATAAGATCAAAAGGTTTGTTAAAAATGATGACATTGAAATTTCAATGCACATTTTCTATGGGGAAATTTTTCGAAAAATATATTAACGCTATCCTGCTTATATCGCGATGTTATTCTTTGGACCTAGAGCATCACGTTATAATGGGTTTTACCTGTATTCTCAAATTCCATACATTTTGCCTCTTCCAAACTTTTTGTTACTATTCTCAAATTCCATATATTTTGCCACTATTCTCAAATTCTATACATTTTCCCACTATTCTCAAATTCTATACATTTTCCTAACTATTCTCAAATTCTATTCTCAGATTCCATACATTTTCCCACTATTCTCAAATTCATACATTTTACCACTATTCTCAAATTCATACATTTTCCCACTATTTTCAAATTCCACACATTTTGCCACTTCCAAAGTTTTTGCTTCTATTCTCAAATTCCATACATTTTACCACTATTCTCAAATTCCATACAATTTGTTACTATTCTAAAATTCCATATATTTTGCTACTATTCTAAAATTCCATACATTTTGCTACTATTCTCAAAATCCATACATTTCCCATTATTCTCAAATTTCATACATTTTATTACTGTTCTTAAATTCCATACTTTTGCTACTATTCTCAAATGCCATTCATTTTGCTACTATTCTCAAATGCCACACATTTCCCATTATTCTCAAAATCCATACATTTTGCTAATATTCTAAAAATCCATACATTTTGCTACTATTCTCAAATTCTATACAGTTTGCTACTATTCTCAAATTCTATACATTTTGCTAATATTCTCAAAATCCATACATTTGCTACTTATCTCAAATTCCATACATTTGCCACTATTCTCAAATTTCATACATTTTACCACTCTTCTCAAATTCCATACATTTTGCCACTATTCTCAAAATTCATACATTTTACCACTATTCTCAAATTCCATACATTTTGCCACTATTCTTAAATTTCATACATTTTACCACTATTCTCAAATTCCATACATTTTGCCACTATTCTCAAAATCCATACATTTTGCAAAGACAGTAACTATTATGAAGTATTTATGCCATCATGATAATGCAGGAGTTGCTTCTGAATTCTGTCCTGTCAGTCCTTCTGTCTGGAAAAGCTTCTTTGCAGATTACACAAAAATAACTCAACATAGACCAATGAAGTTTTTGTAGGCATATTTTTATCCATATCTGAACGGCTTGTAAGGCTGCAACGTTTACCCAAATTTATAAATGTGTACGTGGCTTACAATAATCAAAATGATCCCATTTAATCAAAATGATTATAATCTCACCCTTTATCTCCATCTTCTTGTAAGAGTTATTGTACAGTTATAATAATAATAATAATAATAATAATAATAATAATAATAATAATGACTTTATTTAAAGAGGGTAACACAGTTAGCTAAGAACTAATCTACCTTGAGGCCCTCATACAAAGGAATTTATTTTAACTGCATCTCTGAAGCCACTGGATATATTGGGTATGGAAGAAGGAAATAGAGTGGGCATTTCTAATCTCAGCTGGAATACTATTCCAGATCAAAGTTCCAGAGTATTGAAAACTTTCTTTTAAATAATTCCTTATTTGGTTTGGGATTTTTATACTGTTTGGTAGACATGGATCACAGGTGGGGAGTATTACCAGGTAGCCTATACTGGAATAGTGATTGTAAATATTCAGGAGCACTATTATTGGATATCCTGTACATTAATTTGGCTTTTCTCAAATGGATTCAGTCTTTAATAGGTAATATTTTTAACTTACCAGCTAAATTTTCCTTGCCTTCTTTCTGGATTGATATTAGCCCAAATGCTCATTTTTGAAGATGTGCCAGCTTTGCTATGTTTTTATCATTTGAATTACCCAGTACTGTATTACAGTAGTCTAAATAGGGTTGTATGTAACTGTTATAAAATAGTTTTCTGTGCCTTTCAGGGAGAAAATGTCTTATCCTACTGAGAAGCCATAAACTTGAATTTACTTTTTTACTGGTATGTTTGATATGTTCAGTCCATGATAGGTTATTATCTACCAAAACACCAAGTAGTCTATCATGACAGACCATTTGCAAATTTTTATCCTCCCATGTCATAGTTCATCACCATCAAGATTTGCCCTTTTTGCTGTGTTGAGATAAGTAATATTTTAGTTTTACAGTATTTACCACCATGTCATTGCATGTGCACCAGTTGTCCAGTTTGTTTAGGGCATTCTGTAAAGAAATTTAAAGTTCATGCTTTGTGTTTTGGATGTCTGACAATGTTGTGTCATCTGCACAGAGATCTGTAAATGATATTGAGTCCCTTAGTAAAAGTGGTAGGTCAATAATAAATAAAATAAATAGTAATGGACCTAGAATTGAGCCTTGTGGTACTCCATATCAAATTGTTCCAGGTTCAGACAGAACATTATTTATATAAACATGTTGTGTCCTCTCACTTAAGTATGAAGTAAACCATCTAACTGTGCTTTCATCACATTGGTAGATTTTCAGTTTCTTCAAAAGGATTTCATGATCCACCATGTCAAAAGCTTTCCTGAAATCTACAAATACAGATCCTATTATTCTACCTTGGTCAAGTGCTTGAAGCCGTTTAGCAGTTAGGGAGATCAAGGCAGTCTCACATGAATGTTTCTGTCTAAAACCTGATTGATTATGGTGTAACAGCAAGTGTTTGGTTAAATATGACATGAATGAGTCATGGACATGTTTTTCAATCAGTTTTGATAAGTTTGGTAGTATTGAGATTAGCCAGTAGTTATCAGCATCATCCTTAGAACCAGATTTGTGAATAGGAGTTACTTTTACAGTTTTCCATATTTTGGGGACAGCTGAGGTTGCAATACTTAAATTGATTATGAATGTTATGCTATCTACAATAGCAAAGGCAGAAGATTTAATGAGTCATGGACCAATCTGATCAAGTCCTGTAGCTTTCTTGGTATCAAGTTCACTGAGACATTTTATAACAAAGTTTTTTGATACTGGTGGGATAGAGAAACATACCTCAGAGATTTTGCTGCTGCAGAACTTTTTCAGTTCATTAAAGTTGTTTTATATCACTGGTTCTTCTAACTTTTTGGTATTGTTGGTGAAAATATAATTGAAAACATTTGCAGTGTCAGTGTCATCAGCGACTATGGTGTCATTTACCAGAAGTGAGTGAATTTTATTTGTCTGATCTTTGTGTGTTCCTCCAGTGAGTTCATTGAAGACTTTCCAACTGGAGTTTGTGTTGCCCTTTTTGTTTTCAAGCAATGATTGATAATAAGTTTTTTAAGCTTTTTTAATCATACTTGTTATTTTATTTCTCCATACTTTATATTGTGTATGGTTTCCCATAGTCTTGAATTGGTCTTGTGTTTTCATAGCATCTAGGATTTCAGTAGTAAGCCAATTAGGTTGGATTTCATTCTCTACTCAATGTACTTACAGTGGTACATGCTTAGAGACTACATCCATAAATAAGTCAGTCCACACCCTCAGAGCTTCATCTATGTCATCCAAATTTTGGATCATATTCCATGGAACTTTATATAGGTCATGGAGAAATTGTTCTTCATTAAAAATTTTGAACAATCTGTAAGTGATAGTTTTGTGTGTATTTTTCTTATTTCTCTTGCATTTAACCTTTCTTGTCAAAAAAGTAGGATAGTGGTCACTAACACCAACATTCAGTACATTAACACAAGCCACATTATCTGGTAGGTTGGTATAAATGTGATCAATAAGAGTGCTTAATTTTTCTGTTACCCTTGTGGGCTCATTTACCAGCTGGACTAGGCCTAATGATTCAATAAATTCCATCCAGTTGTTCCTTATTTGAGTATTGAGAAGGTCTTTATTTATATCACCGAGTATATATGTTTCTTTCTCCAGTGCAAGAACATTTTCCATTTGTTTCAAAAAGTTATCATTCCAAATTGCTTTGGAGGAAGGTGGCCTATAAATGAAACCAACTAGGAATGATTTTGCATTATTTTGAAAAATTTCGACCCAGATGCTCTCAATTTCATGCGACTCCAAATCAAGTCGCCTTTCTGCATTTACATCTTCCCTAATGTATACACCTCCCCCTGCTGTCTCTTTGTCCCTGCGTAATGGTTTATTGTAGCCTTTACAATGAAATAGATTATCATTGTGGTTAGCATTTAATTTGGTTTAGTTTCAATGAGTCCTAAAACATGTATATTATTTTCCTTGGAAGGCAACATTAATTTAATGACATCTGTCATAATGTGCAGGCCATGCCTCACTCATCTTGTAGTTGTTGATTTGCAGTGTGTTTATTACTGCTTATTATGACAGGATTCAGTTTTTAGGACATATCTTTATTCAGTAAATCTGACAGGATTCAGTTGTAGGACATGTCTTTGTTTGAATATATCAGACAATATTTAGTTTGTAAGACAAGTTTTTCTTCAATAAATCTGACCGGATTCAGTTTGTAAGACATTTCTTTGTTCAGTAAGTCTGACAGGATTCAGTTGTAAAACATGTCTTTGTTTGAATATAACTGACAAGATTCAGTTTGAATGACTTGTCTTTGTCGAATAAATCTGACTGGATTCAGTTTGTAAAACGTCTTTGAATATATCTGTCAATATTCAGTTTGTAAGACTTGTCTTTGTTCAATAAATCTGACAGGATTCAGTTGTAAGACATGTAATTGTTTGAATATATCTGACAGGATTCAGTTATAAGACATGTCATTTTTTGAATATATCTGAGAGGATTCAGTTTGTAAGACATGTCTTTACTGAGTATATCTGACATTCAGTTTGTAAGACATGCCTTTGCTCAGTAAATTTCACATGATTCAGTTTGTAAGACATGTTCTTGTTGAATATATCTGACAGGATTCAGTTTATAAGACATGTCTTTGTTGAATATATCTGACAGGATTCAGTTTGTAAGACATGCCTTTGTTTAATATATCTGACAATTTCAGTAACACATTCTTGGGAATGTCTTGAAATCATTTACAGTTGCTACTTATATGTACATGATGAAAAATCAATAATGCAACTAGATGTACTGCCTGGACATGCACATGGGGATGCTTTGGAACATACTGCCTGGACATGCACATGGGGGTGCTTTGGGACATACTGCCTGGACATATACATGGGGATGCTTTGGGACATACTGCCTGGATGTGCACGTGTATATGGGATGATTTGGGACATACTGCCTGGACATGCACTTGGGGATGCTTTGGGACACACTGCCTGGACATGTACATGGGGATGCTTTGGGACATACTGCCTGGATGTGCACGTGTATATCGGAATGATTTGGGACAGTCTGTCTTGACATGCAGATGGGATTGCTTTGGGACATACTGCCTGAACATTCATATGGGGATGCTTTGGGACATACTGCCTGGGTGTCCATATGGGGATGCATGGGGATATACTGTCTGGATGTGCACAGAGGATGTTTTTGCAGGATTTGAAAGAGAACAAAAACTTTGTAGTGACTTGAAAATAATTGCAACAGTATTTCTTAAAAAACAGTGTTACTAATCAAAAGTTCTGTCCAACATGTTATTTCAGTACGTAGCTTAAATTTTTTTTATGAGCATTATCAGTAAATCAGCCTGACGTGTAATGTTATGTAATGTCTGTTACAACTAATTCTCTTCAGCTTCTCATTTTTCCTAACATAGAAAAGGATAGCGGCAGATTTTATACATACTGGCTATTTCACAAACTTTAATAAAAGACCAAACTGTAGAAATATATCTGTGTTAACTTTCTGAGGTAAGATTGGGGGTTGGGGTAATGGTAATGGTTTGCTGGATTGACTACAACTGCTCCTGAGGAAACAAATGCCTGCCAAAAGTGCTCCAATTTTTAGGCCCCTGATTGATTGATTGATTGATTGATTTTATTGACTTTGATATGACCACTATTTTATACCATGTTCTTTTCAAGTGTGCCTGACTAACAATGAATAGAAGTGACAATTTGACTATTCACCTTTTTAAATTATCATTGCCTTGTGAGTTGGAGTTCAAGTTTCAGGAATTTAATAAGTTTGAAGTTGTTAATTAATTTAATGCTGCATAGTTTACATTCTGCCTTGTTTGTTTCTTTTACACAATGTTGTCAAACTTGCTAGGTAAAGAAATTAATATTTCAATACCAATTATTTATTAGAATATTCACAAGTATTTTAATTTGAATGTTTGATTATTGATTAGAGCTCTATTTCATAGCATTCAGATCAATACTGGATAACTCAGATTATTTGCTGAATGAAAACTACCATCATCCAGACCACTTCCAGACCAGTATAATGTAACCCAGTGACATTAACCCAGGCTATTCCCTGAATGAAAGCTACCATCACCCAGAATGAAAACTACCATCACCCAGACCACTTTCAAACCAGTATAATGTAGCCCTGTGATATTAACCTTGGCTATTCCCTGAATGAAAACTACCATCATCCAGAATGAAAACTACCATCACCCAGAATGAAAACTACCATCATCCAGAATGAAAACTACCATCACCCAGAATGAAAACTACCATCATCCAGACCACTTTCAGACCAGTATAATGTAGCCCAGTGATATTAACCTTGGCTATTCCCTGAATGAAAACTACCATCACCCAGAATGAAAACTACCATCATGCAGATGACTTTCAGACCAATATAATTTAGCCCAGTGACATTAACACAGGCTATTCACTGAATGAGAACTACCATCACCCAGAATGAAAACTACCATCACCCAGACCACTTCCAGACCAGTATAATGTAGCTGAGTGATATTAACCTTGGCTATTCCCTGAATGAAAACTACCATCACCCCCCCAAAAAACTATCATCACCCAGGCCACTTCCAGACCAGTATAATTTATCCCAGTGACATTAACCCAGGCTTTTCCCTGAATGAGAACTACAATCTGCCAGAGTGAAAACTACCATTACCCAAAAAGAAAACAATCATCACCCAGACCACTTCCAGACCAGTATAATTTAGCCCAGTGACATTATCTGCATGGATTCAAAAGTAATTGTTCATCATACAGATGCATTTCTGGGTGTTGCTATTTGCTGTCAGATTTTGATTTGTAAGTAAAGATTTATGCATCCAGACTATTTCCAGACTGATAACGGACACCTTCTGGGCTATTTTTAGAAATAAATTTAGCTAAGGATATGTTTAGACTGTGTGCAAAATGTGTCATCCAGAATTTCATTTGCTCTGATGCCATGAAAAGAAAATGTACATAGCTTTCGTCTGAGAGGCAATGGTGATTTTTGTAAGAGTTGCATGACATCAAAAGCTATGTTTTGGTGACAATTTTTTCTTGTTGAAGACCAAAATCAACAGTGCATTGATGTGGCATTGAGTAAAGTAGAATATTAGCTAGCTAAATTATAAATGGAAAATATTTTATGCAGTATTTCTTGATATTAGGAACAATGATTAAGATACTTTTTGATAACTACAGTACTGTCTATACTCACTTATAAGAGGAATCCAGCTGCAAACTGCAAAAACCAAGATCTATTGTCACATAATGTGCAGGCAGATCTGGGTCTATGCAGATTGCTGTGAGTAATAAGTAGAACAAACAACATAGACCCTGATCTGCAGGTGCATTATGCTATGGCAGATCAGGATCTTTGTTTATTTTGCAGTTTGACTTGACTTATAAGTGAGTGCATATGGCAATTTAAAGGCTTATTTTGAAAAATCAAGGATAAAAAGTAAAGGTAAAGAATCCATTTACTATAATGATTATTTGGGTCATTATTACATTGATCAAATGGCTTATTAGAATGGGATATTGTCATGCCACAGCCAACCTGCCCACCTGATAGACAAGAATTGAATTCTCTAAGTATGTGGCTGTTTTAGGTCTTTAACCTGTAAACCATCGGCACCTGTGTTCAGACTGGTTTGGCAGCCCTTGAAATTGATCAAGTCTCCAAATCTTGTTCTTGAGAGAGCCCCTTCTCAACTAATTCATAAATCGTTAATTGATCCAGCATCCAGAAACCCCCTGTCCTAGTAAACATAAATCCAGGAGATAATTTGAGATTTTTTTTAATTGGTCACACTTGTCCAGGATAGTGGCTTACAGAAATAAATAGACCTGACTATATATTCTACATAATTTTTGAGCAAAGATTCTACAGGTTAAGTTCCCTTAACTTTGACCATATATTCTCACTTATAAATCAAGTGCAACTGCAAACTGCACAGACCCAGATTTGCTGCTGCATAATGCACCAGGAGATCTGGATCCAGATAATTTGTTTTGAATAATCGGTAGAACAAACAGAATAGATGCTGATCTAGTGAATTATGTAATGAGAGATCAGAGTCTGTGTTGTTTACAATTGGACTTGACTTATAAGTGGATGTAGATGATAATTTTAATTTAAAATGAAGCTACATTAACAGAACTTAATGACTTTTAGCTTATGTCCCTCACTGTGACTGCCAAATATCTATGACACAAGAGATAACTGATTTGAAGTTTTGTGTCAGAAGGTTATGAGAATATCCGGCCTGTCTTGGATGGAGAGCATTGCCTTAGCATCAACGAATTCATTCTAAATGTGTTTAAAAGTAAAATGTGTAACTTTCTCCTACAAAAGCCCAGTGCACACAGAATAAAACATTTTGTAATCCATGTAGTTTGGTATATATATTGACTTATAGAAGTTTCTGACATACATTTTCATAAATTTTTAATTGTAACATAATGATCTGTTTTAGAAATAAGAATATAGGAGGGAATTCCTGTTCCATTTGAAGAAAGGGGTCAATTTTAGGGGAAAAAATTCCCCTTCATTTGATTTCAAAGTCAATTTTCTGAACACAGGCTGGATAAAATGAGAAAAAAAAAGTAGGGCATGGAAATATAGTGTGCAAGTAAGTAAAGAATGAATATAGTGCATTCATCTGTTTTCTGAGTGAGAGTTGTTTTAAAAAATAAAATGGCAATAATCATACAAATGCACTGGCCAGATTAATCATTGTTACAGGGCAATATGTATGCTACCTTTACTTTTATGCATGTCTTAACTTTTATATACCATTAATTATTTAAAATATGCATGTCATAACTTTTTTATACCATTTTTTTTAAATTATGCATGTCATACCTTTTATGTACTATTGCTTTTTTAATTATGCAAGTCACATCTTTTATATACCATACATTTGTTTAAATTATGCATGTCATGTCTTTTATATACCATAAATTTGTTTAAATTATGCATGTCATATCTTTTATATACCATTAATATTTTTTATTGCATTCTAAATTGCCTTTTTTGCCTTGAAGACCTCTAGGAAAATTATTTATTGTAATTAACCTCAACACATATTTTATTGTTATTATTTATATTATTTTTATTATTATTAATGTTTTTGTTCTTCTCTGATTAATTGATTTGCATCTCAGGAATCCATGCTTTTGACAGTGACATATTTTATTTCTTTTCTCTAAGTCTTCTATTTTGGAACAATTTTCTTAAATTTAAAACTTAATTTGAATCTCTTCTAGTTATCTTATTGAAGCATGCCTTCAAAAATCTTTATGTTGCAACCCCAATATGATTGACTTAACCATGAAATCAAATTCTGATCTTAGTTAGTGAAAAAATATTTAATTTAATTTTTAGATGAATAATTCAAATTTAAATCAAGTTTATCTTAATTAAAATGATTTTATCTTTCGTTGAATGATTGGATTACTATCATTATATTTGAATCAGTTGATCAGCAGCTGAGTGATTTGTAGGCCTTTAGACAGGCAGGTGACTTTTGGCTAGATTTATCAAGTTGTAGGCCTTTACAAAGGCATGTGACTTTTGGCTAGATTTATCAAGTTGTAGGCCTTTAGAAAGGCATGTGACTTTTGGCTAGATTTATCAAGTTGTAGGCCTTTAGAAAGGCATGTGAATTTTGGCTAGATTTATCAAGTTATAGGCCTTTAGACAGGCATGTGAATTTTGGCTAGATTTATCAAGTTATTGGCCTTTAGACAGGCATGTGAATTTTGGCTAGATTTATCAAGTTGTAGGTCTTTAGACAGGCATGTGAATTTTGGCTAGATTTATCATTTCCTCCCTATCATTCATGTGATATAAATGTGTTTATTTGAAAATTCTAATTTGCAGAAAACTGATCCAAATAAACCCCTGCCATCAATCATACAGTTCTGCAGCAGCTATGTGTTACCCATAGATTACACATTTCACAACACTTTTCTGATGCTCATTTTATGTGGAAACTGTCATGATACATTCATTCCAATGAGAAGTCTGAAAATACTGATCTTATTCATCCTCTGCTTTTCTGACCATCGTCTTAACACATTAGGTAGAAACAACTTAATTGAAATTAGAAGTAGGCTTGATCTTTTACTCAGACAAGTGACTCATTTTAGACAGGGATGAAGCAGGCACTTGGCTCCCTGTAAAAATTGTGCAGATATAAATTTCTGATGCCAGGTTGGGAGCTTTATTCCTGAACTTCAACCGTGGGCTTCTGAAATGCACAGACCTGAAGCATTTTGAAATCCAATGCATGCCTCAAAAACATAAAATCCTGGATTCTGTAATCCTGTAAATTGCTTAATTGTCTTATATTTTTCACAAGAACAGTTTCAGGCAAATGAATGGACTGAGCTTAGTCTAAATATTAATTCTGGTAATTACAAAAATAAATAATGAACAGCAAATCATAACAAAGATAACGGAAGTTTTACCTACACAGTATTTGCTTTGCATTGTCAGTGACTTTGTCTGCATGGATCCAAAATGCTAATTCTTCACAATACATATATCTGGTGTTTCCTATTTGCTGTCAGGCTTTGATTTGTAAATAAAGAAATTATTTAATAGTAAACTTAAAAGCTTACCTTTGAGATAAGTTTATCAAATCCCAGCATCAGAACTTCATACATGTGAAGGGTTTGGAACATAATTTTCTCCAGGTTTTCCCAACATTGCCAGTGTATGATGTAGAATCCTTAACTACCTGGTTGAGACAAATTTACATCAAGAGCCAGGAACCTTCTCTATCTTCAAAATTCATTTAGGTTTTTTTGTGTAAAATGAAATGAACATTTGATGGCAGATCCAAAGTCTTTATCTAGCCACTTGTCATTAAATCCACACAACTATGTAGATATCATTGCAGTCATAGAGAGAACCTCAATTCTCACTTTTCACATAAGCAGAAATGTAATCAATTTAAAATTAGTGAGTTATATGTTGAACACTGAGTCACACAGTTCATTTTCAAGCTATTTACATCAAAGATTAGAATATGAAACTGAAAAATATAGTTCACAGCACTGTGCACTGATAGAGCCCTAAAATTTGCAGTATTGATGTACCTCAAGCAATGTGCTGCAGTATATATGGTAAAGTCGGCTCAGTACTGGAGCTATTTATCCTTGCTGTAACTCCAGTCTAGTTCTGGCCTACCTATGTTGATAATACACAATAACAAACAAGCACTTGTCTAACTTGGCAGACAGCTCATTATCTAATTACCAATTGTGTCATGTGACAATGGATTGATGCTGGCACCAATCATCATACTCCTCACTTATTGCATTACTGCAGCAATTTTCCTACATTTATCTTTTAATTTGGCAAAGGTTGAACTTGTTGAAGCCCAGAATTCTGTCATTCTGGTTTTTTTATTGGTGTGTATGCAGGTGCCAAAAGGGAGTTTAATGTGAATGTATAGATTCCCAGAGGTTAGGAGTTGTACCATGGCCTATTGCATCTCCAGTAAACCCACAGATTCTCAGAGACTGAGAGTTGTACCATAGCCTATTGCATCTCCAGAAAGCTTGCGCAAATCTTGTCTATCATTTCAAGTATAAAACAAAACTTGCTTATCACCAGGGAACAACTGATAGCTGGTGCATGTTTTATGTTTACCTGTTATTCACCAAACACCACCAAAAAAATCCTTGCATTTAGATCAGGGCTAATTAACATGCCAATTACCCCAGTATATATAAATAGTATGTAAATATATCACAAGGAAAGCATTCCAAGTTTGAAGATTATTTACAAACCAGCATTTCTCAAGTTTCATCCTAGCCTAATTAGTATTGTGAGGTGGGGGTCAAAGCAAATGTTTTTCTAAAGACACTTTGTCAAAATGAAATAATCATAATGTAATAGATCATTTCTTGGTTTTGTGAAGTTTGGTTCTATTACATCTATATGTGTTACTGATACAACCATTTCCACATTTTATAAGAAGTTATGAGGTTCTTGGATCAATTCAAAATATATTTGTTTTGGCTCTGTTACAGCTATTGTGTTACCATTTATTTAATTCTTGGTAGTTGGTTTTCAGACATTTCTTAAGAAGTTCTTGGCTCAGTTCATTGTATACTGCCATTTTGTATCCCTTCACATCAGCAATTGTCCTTGCCCATGTGCATTGGCCTGTGCATGACAAAGCTTGTCACTGCTTCTCCTTCCACACTGCAGAGAGGATTTTGTATTAAGTCCTCTTGCCCATTTGGGGGAAAATATCTTGAATTATTTTCAACAAAGGCAGTTTTGGGTATTCAGTTCATCACTCATCTCATACTGACTGAATAATTTTAATGAAACTTTGTCAGAGTCATATGTGGTTTGTGTGAATGGCAAGATGTTTTTTCCTCTAGTTCATTTCTTGAAAAAATTGTCAAAAATAGGGACCTTTTAGGAATCTCTCTTCCTCCTATGCAGATTTCTGTTCAAACTTTGCAGGCAGGGTATAGGGTTGATATTGACACACAGTAAGGTTTTACTTTTTCCTCTGGCCCAATTTGGGGGGAAATTGCTTGAAAAATTGTCTAAAAGTTTATTTTGAGAATTCAGCTTTGTTATCTCTTATCCACTTATTGATTCCTTAAGGATTGTATTGCAACTGTGTTTGGTGTAGATGGCAAGGTTTTACATTGCCCATTTGTCTCACTTTGAATAAATATATTGAATAATTTCCCCCAAAATAAGGTAGTTTGAGAAGTTCCATTTTGAGTACATGCAGAAATCATTGTTTCTTCTACTATGCCACTCAAATGATTTTATTTTTATTTAGTATTTATGCAAATCTTTCATTGCTCCAAAAGGTCTGTAGTGCAGGGATATTCACATCTGTGACTGCATGTACATATAAGTTTTTATAGACCCATTTTTGGAAGCTTAGGTGAAGCAGATTATATGAAATTATTATTTCTAATATTCTCTCTTATTTTTTGAGATCTTGTTTGTTCATGTTGATTTACAGTTCTACCTTAACTACCTAGAAGGGAGTTTATCATGACTACAAACAGAAAATTCAGTCAGATTGATATGGTACCAACTAAAATTACTCGGGCCAGTCAGCTCCCATACCAGTTATTTGCTTACAACTGCAAACAAATATTGAATGACATCATTAAAATGCACCCCAAAGAACACATCATGGTAGTTGCCCAAGGGTGATTTTATGTATGTGTGCTAATCACTTCACCAACACAGTTCTTGCCTCCATTATTCACCTCTGATGTCATGCTGGCACCAGGCTTATTCTACCCTACTCAGCATAATGGTTGATCTTTCTTATATAATGCTGGCACCAGGCCTATTCTACCCTATAATAATTGAATCTCTCATGAAGGTCAGTTATATTAAAATTTGGCTGTTAGAAATGTATGTGAATGAAAATTGTCCCATGAATCTGTACATCGCTCCCTCACTGTAAGTCCCTTCATTAAAACGTGGTTCCTGCTATAAGGCAAATATGGTCATGGATCCCAATTTATTAATTGGTAGTAAAATTATGTTTCATAAAGGTGATCTCACTATAAGCTGATATACTGTATAGCTTCCATGGACAGCACTATAATGAGGAAGTACTGAACATCATTCAAATACAGTTATGGCTGCTTCATATAGATAAATGTTATAGCAGGTAACATTTGTAAGAAGATGGCTGCCATAGTTTTGTTCACAGTGTATCAAAATGTATGCAATTCTGCGATTTTATGGGTCTATTTACTTGCTGTGTAACAGCTATGACATACATGATAGATTTCCCATGCAGCTCAATATGGATGACACCTATCAGCTGCATCGAGATGATAGATTTGCTGAAAGGCAATTGTGACATGTGTAAAACAGATATTGCCCAACCAGATGTAGTAGATTACTTTTTATCTAATGTATACAAATTACAACAAACCCCATATGCCTCCTGTAATGAGGCAGGAATATTTTCTCAGATACAGGCTGAAGTTCTGAGCTGAAGGTTAAGGCCATTGGTAAAATTGAAATAAAATTCTCACTTCGATATATACAGAAATTTGCAGCTGCTGATGCAGATTTCAAACAAACCTTTTCAAAATCAAGAACATCAATCAGGAAGAAAAATATTTGGCCAATAGTCTGAAGGTAACATTTGCCACAAGTATATTTTTCTTTTTCTCTCTATCTAAACCTGTTCTGCACTTTCTTAGTTATTGAAGTTTCTGATTAATATTCTTCTGAACATCAGAATGCTTCAAGGTAATTTTTAGCTCTACTGGTCATAGACCAAAAGAGCTTTTGGGATGACCTGTTCTCTTTAGTCCATTGTCTGACATCCATCCATCCATTAGCCGAGGTTATCACTACTCCTCTTAAATTACTAGTGGATTGCAAGGCAACTTTACACATTTGCTACATGGTCTAGTTGTTTTTTTTTTTATTGAAAATGGTTCTGATCTGATGTCCAATATGACCACCATGGCAAGCATATTGAAAATCTTCCTCAATGTTAAGTCATCTCAACATGGGTTTTCACCATAAGACTTCTTGTCATGTCTAGTTGGTCCCAAATGAAAATCATGCTGCTCAAACATCAGTATAGCTGATACAGTGGTCACCTTGAAAATCTTGTCAGTACTTCTTATGAATGGATGATCATATTAAGTTACGGTTTTCATTAAAAAACTTCTAATATAATCTTCTTGGTTCCATTATGAACATGGTGTCAATCTAAAATCTAATATGACTGGATGGCCAGCATGGTAGCCATCTTTAAAATCAAATCTGTTCACTAATTCGGAATGGAAAGCTGTCTTGACATGGGTTTTCACCAGAAGACTTTATATAATGTCTAGCTGGTCTTACAATTAAAATTTTGCTGCTCAGACATCCATTATGGTGGCCACAGTGACTGTACTTAAATTTTTTTTATAAATTTTAAATGTGTTTCTTTAAATTCATGCCTCCTTTTAATTATAGCTTGACTGGCAAATTTATTTTTCTCAACATCTAGTGCATGTGGGCTGACCATTACTATCAAAACCAGTTTCAGCCATTGTGTGGCATCAGACTGATATAACGAATATTTGAAAAGCCATTACTGTCACTGAGGCTGTTATGGCCATATCCTTTGAAAATTTGCATTTAAAAAAAATTTACACAGAAAATGAGTTTGCATTCTTTAAAAAAAGTGATTGATT
This sequence comes from Megalonaias nervosa, assembly GCA_016617855.1. Classification (NCBI taxonomy): domain Eukaryota; kingdom Metazoa; phylum Mollusca; class Bivalvia; order Unionida; family Unionidae; genus Megalonaias; species Megalonaias nervosa. The sequence continues at coordinate 18,546 of JAECUM010095607.1, forward strand.
CAAAATTCATTAATGATATACTAAGGGTAATTGGTTACAAATGAAATAAAAAATGAAACTCTTCAAACATCATACTGCTGCCCAAGCTCTAGCCCAGCCACATGATTTGGAATATCTCTGGTACTTACAAAGATTTACTTATGTTAAATGGGCACCAAAAGGTTTCGAGATTGTAAAACTCTTTAGCCTGAGATTGAGTTTCCACTGTCAGACAATCAGATAATGACTTTTAAAAAATTATGTCATTCATTGGTCCATATCTCAACCTCATACTCAAAGAGTTTTATTATCTCCAATCCAGATTTGATGTCACAAAATTAAGAAGAAGTTTGGAGGCCTTTAAAACATTAATAGAATAACAATAGCATAGACTCTGATCTGCAGCCATACTCAGTGATAGCAGACATTGTTCTGAGTTCTTTACCTTTTGCATTTTTCACAAGTAAGTATCATCAAGCAAGAAAACATTTAAGAGCAAATGGTACCAGTCTCAAATGAGTTGCCCTGGGATGCATCCAGTGATGATCTTCAAGCAGAGATGGTCAGTTGAGCTGCCCTTGGGTGCATTCCTTGATGATCTTCAAGCAGAGATGGTCAGTGGAGCTGCCCTTGGGTGCATTTCTTGATGATGTTCAAGCTGAGATGGTCAGTTGAGTTACCCTTGGGTGCATTCCTTGATGATGTTCAAGCTGAGATGGTCAGTTGAGCTGCCCTTGGGTGCATCCCTTGATGTTGTTTAAGATGAGATGGTCAGTTGAATGAATTCCTTGATGATGTTCAAGCTGAAATGGTCATTTGAGTTACCCTTGGGTGCATTCCTTGACGATATTCAAGTTGAGATGGTCAGTTGAATTACCCTTGGGTGTATTCCTTGATGTTGTTTAAGATGAGATGGTCAGTTGAGTTACCCTCGGGTGCATTCCTTGATGTTTAAGATGAGATGGTCAGTTGAGTGCATTCCTTGATGATGTTCAAACTGAGATGGTCAGTTGAGTTACCCTTGGGTGCATTCCTTGATGTTGTTCAAACTGAGATGGTCAGTTGAGTTACCCTTGAGAGCATTCCTTGATGTTGTTTAAGATAAGAAGGATTTATACTTTTTATAAGAGTGCAGTTTATCTATATCAAATGTCTGTTTTAAAGACTTTAGCTCTTGCCATTATTTTCATTTTGTATCCCTTTTGGACAACTATATAGCCAGTGTTGTGCTGATGTGCCAATGAATTCTGTATATGCTTACTCAGCTGAATCTTCGCATTACATGAAGTGTTGCTATGTGATGGAAACATTAGAGGAAAAGATGTAAGTGGTAAGTATTTGAAGATCATAGACAATAAGGAGATGAAAAAAATATATGATAATAGTGAACTTATTGTATATACTCGCTTATAAGTTGAGTTTAACTGCAAACAACTAGGATCCTAATCTGCCATAGCATAATGCTCTGACAGATCAGGGTCTATTTTGTTTGTTATTCTGCTAACTCCTAACAAACTGCAGAGTGCAGTTTGCAGTTGGACTTGTCTTATAAGTGAGTATATATGGAAACTCATTCTCACCCTTCTTTGGTATTAGAGGCCTAGGTGTGGCAATACAATGATGACAAGGCTGGTTGTGTTTACTCCATCTCTTACTGAATACTTCATGATATTTCTCAGACTTCAAATGAGAAAGTCATTATCCAAAGATTAAACTTTGCAAACAAAGGCATATTGCATGTTGTTGCTAGGCAATCACAGCATTTGCTGACTGGGGGTGGCAATGTAATGAATACTTCATTATTTACTTTTTTAAGGTAAAAAGTTTAGTTGAAAGTAGCATGCAAAAGTTCCATCAGTTATGCAGTTAGATGGGAATGAAGAAAATGATGCGAAGCATTGCATTCAGAAGAACTGTACTAATATGTAAGATCCAACTGTAAATAACACAGACTAATCTGCCTTGCATAATGAGCTGGCAGATCAGAGTCAATGTTCTTCTGCTGATTGCTCATAACAAATTGCATGGACCCAGATCTCAGTCTATGCATTTTGCAATTGGACCTGATTTATAAGGTAATATATATGGTATCTGTTCTTTTTTAGTGTAGATGACCAATGAAGGAAAGCCAGTACTGTTTTATAACTACCTAGCCAACTGCTCAGTAGTGTGTTATAACTAGCTAACTGCTGAGTTAAGTGTTATAACCATCTAGTTAACTGTTCAGTAGGGGCCCTGAGTGGCTGAGTGGTCAAAAACACTGCCATCTCAATTCTATCTGTGTGGGTTCAAGTCTTGGGCTTGGCTAATGGGGGTATATGAGAAAGTTTACCAGTAGCTTCTTATGGGTCAGTGGTTCTTCCTGGGCATTTTCCGGGTTCTTCCTCTACCAGTTTTACTGGCTGTAGCCTATCTAATGCTGAAAAATGGCATTAAACCCCACAGCAGCAGCAACAACAACAATAACAACTGCTCAGTACTGTTATAACTACCTAGTTAACTGCTCAATACTGTGTTATAACCACGTTGCTAACTGTTAAGTGCTGTTACAACTACCTAATTATCTGCTCTGTAGTGTTATAACTACCTAACTGCTCAGTACTGTTATAACTACCTAATTAACTGCTCAGTAGTGTGTTATAACTACCTAATTAACTGCTCAGTAGTGTTATAACTACCTAATTAACTGCTCAGTAGTGTTATAACTACCTAATTAACTGCTCAGTAGTGTTATAACTACCTAATTAACTGCTCAGTAGTGTGTTATAACTACCTAGCTAATTGCTGAACAATTGTGCTAAAAGGCTAAACTTAACTCAAATGCTTGTAAAAACTATACAGATTTCTGTTCGAGTTCACTCTCTTGTTGCGATTATTGCATTAAAGTTTATAATTATAAAGTTCAGCTTGTAAGAGTCATATTTTGTTATGCCTCTGAAACTTTTGCTGTTTGAATTGTTTATGTGTGTGTGTGTGTGTGTGTGTGTGTGTACAGTTTTGGTTAAACAATTTTCAAACACTTATTGCTCAGAAATTCCACTACTCAATTCCCTTGATGGTTGTAATATAATGCAATCATATACTTCTCTTCTATTAGTACCATTTCTGCCCCATGAGGTCAAGACTAATTAGGACATATTTGGAATAAAGTTCTTTTGTTTCATTAGTTATATATCTGTAACCTCTTACCTGATTCAGGTCATATTTGGAATATGACATCATCACATACTCCCTATCACTATCACTTTTATCCCTAGGTTCTGGATTGAGGATGTAGTATGAGGCCACTGAGTTCTAGTCCAAGGGGGGAACATGAAGCCTCTAGGTTTTGATTCAAGGTGGGACAATGAGACACTTGAGATCTGGCTCAAGGTGGGACCATGAACACTCTTGGTTCTGGTCCAAGTAGGGACCTAGATAATCCTGGGTTCTGGCGCAAGGTGGTACCATGAGGCCCCTGGGTTCTGATTCAAGGTGGGACCATGAGGTGAAGAATTGTAATAGGGACAAGTTTTGGTTAAAGATTTTTCCCATATATATTTTCATGGCTTATTTTTCAAGTTTGGAATAATGCATCATCACACAACTATCTTTAATGGATCTTACCATCCATATGCATGGGTAAGAACCTCAGGTGGGGCCATGTATTAACATACAGGTCACCTTTTGGTTAAATTTTGATTCCATTTCTTATGTTTTAATTAACTTTTTATCCAGTTCACTACAAACTGTGAATATTAAATGACCCAATATTCCAATTTCTCTCTCTACTGTGTTTTCCCCTGGGTTCCTTCCCTGGATGTGGCTGTAGTCATGAAGTTGGACACCTTTTGGTAATTTTGAAAACTATGCATTGAACTTAAAAAGGCTTTATTGACATAATGACATACCACTCTTCATGGGGTTATATCCCTGGGCGGGACAATGGTATTAAGAAATAGGGCACTTTTGATTAATTTTATTAATATTATTATTTCAATCAAACCTTATTCAGTTCAATGTATTGTTTTATTATGACATCTTCCCATCACCTTTGACTGCTCTTGCTCTTGGATTATGCCCTTGAATGGGGCATGGAATTTTGCCCTTGGATGGGGCATTGAATTATGCCCTCAGATGGGCATTTGAATTTTGCCCTTGCAGGGGTCATTGGATTATGCTCTTGGATGGGGCATTGTTTTTTACCCTTGGATGGGGCATTGGATTATGCCCTTGGATGGGGCTGTTGGATTATGCCCTTGGATGAGGCTGTTCAATTTTCCCCCAGATCAGGGCATAGGGCTGTTGGATTTTACCCTTGGATGGGAATGTTGGATTATGCCCTTGGATGGGGCTGTTCGATTATGCCCTTGAGGCTATTGGATTATGCCCTTGAGGCTATTTGATTGTGACCTTGGATGGGGCTCTTGACTTATGATCTTGGTTGTGGCTGTTGGGTCAAAATGTATGGTGCTTCTTTTGATTATGTATTTTTAGCATCCATTTTCACCATGTTTGGTACATATAAGAACATCATGCACTTCTATTCATGTAACATTCCTGCCCTTGGGTCATGCACCTATTGGTGCCATGAGGTTATGCACTTTTAAATCACAGCTCATCAGCATGGGAGAGTGAATCATGTTTTTTAACACTCAGTTTTTATTCATCTAGACTTACATATATTTGCTTATAAGTTGAATCCAACTGCAAACAACATAGACCCTGATCAACTATTGCATAATGCACCACCAGATCAGGGTTTATGGTGTTTGTTCATCTGATTATTAGGCACAAATTGCATAGATCCAGATCTGGTGGTACTTTAAGTGGCAGCCGATCTGGGTCTGTGCAGTGTGCAGTTGGATCTGACTTGTAAGCAAGTACATATGATAACAGTAAGGCTGTGTATTGCCTTTGTAGTCACCAATTTCAAATACACAATACATTACTCAGTAATAAGACCACTTAGACTTGAGCATTATGATGGCAGCTCCAGGTTGGTGCAGTTTGTTTTGTTAGGAGTAATCAGTGGAATAAACAATATAGACCATGATCTGCTGCAGCATTATGCATCTAATTTCACTAAATCATTTATCTTCAAATTTTATAGGTCATGTAGTATGGTCTTACCTGACAATTTTATAGGTCATGTAGCATGGTCTTACCTGACAATTTTATAGGTCATGTAGCATGGTCTTACCTGACAATTTTATAGGTCATGTAGCATGGTCATGTAGCATGGTCTTACCTGACAATTTTATAGGTCATGTAGTATGGTCTTACCTGACAATTTTATAGGTCATGTAGCATGGTCTTACCTTACAATTTTATAGGTCATGTAGCATGGTCTTACCTGACAATTTTATAGGTCATGTAGCATGGTCTTACCTTACAATTTTATAGGTCATGTAGCATGGTCATGTAGCATGGTCTTACCTGACAATTTTATAGGTCATGTAGTATGGTCTTACCTGACAATTTTATTTAAATTTGCTTGAGAGATTAAGACTCCTTAAAAGTAAAGTCATTGTATTTGTTTCTGTATGGTCTTGTTTCTGTATGTTTCTGTATGGTTTTGTTTCTGTATGTTTCTGTATGGTCTTTTTTCTGTATGTTTCTGTATGGTCTTGTTTCTGTATGGCGTTGTTTCTGTATGTTTCTGTATGGCCTTTGCTGATGAGACATTATAGGTATTCAGAAGCAGCAAAAGCTATCAGTCAATCTAGATGAAAAGTAAATACTGATAGGTCTGGGTCATGGTTACTAATGAAAATGGAATTATCAATTTTTTTGTTGTTGTCCTTCCCACAAAATTCAGCCTATTAAAGTTTGTAGTAGGATTATTGCTTTTGTCAGCAATAAAAATTGTAGAAGTGAATTTTGCAACACTAAAAATATTTTACTTTTGTTGTTATACAGTATTGGCACTGCCTGATAGATTATTTGTACACAGTTAGGTCAGGCCATTGGATTCAAAACTTCATGTATGTAGGTAGGTAGGTAGCGTTACCTGACCATGTCTGGTTGGTATGCTTGTTTTCAACATTACTTTCACTGTATAAAAGATGAAAGAAAGTTTATGACAAACACAGACTGATGAGTAGATAAATTAAACACAGTTTATGATAACATAGAGGGTGTGCATTTTCCTGAATACTTTTGTACACTGAGGACTTGAAGCTAAGATGCTGATTACTGTCTGATTGCTATCTGATTACTGTCTGATTACTATCTGATTACTGTCTGATTACTATCTGATGAACATACGGCCATTTAGGAGATTTATGATAGCAAGCTCTAATAATTCTCAGAAGAAAAACAAAATCACAAACATCCCAGAACATTTCAGTGTCATTTAGCTGTCACTGGACTTTAGCATTCTGTCTAAATTTCTGTCTGTATATATCTATCAGGGTGGATAGTCTGATGGGTGGATTGATGAAAATGGTCAGGTGACTATGTAGGAGGTGAGTTATAACCATTATCTTCTGAACATTTTTATGTATAGCAAAGTATATTAAATTTCCCTGCCTTAGATTATCTGACTGTGGGAGAGAAGCTAGACTGTTTTTCTCAGCAAATATTCCCAGGCTTTCTTCCCTGATGAAGAAGATTTTTGTATGTGCTATCTATCATCATTCAAGAGTTTCTGTTCAGGTGTTTTCCACCTGGATCTGATGATGTTCATTGTTAATCAGACTTTGAAATTTTGTTGTATCTTAGTTTATGTGTTGGTTTTGATGTATACTGACCCCATTTACATTGGGTGTACAGTTAGTCCAAATACATTGGGTGTACAGTTAGTCCAAATAGATTTGGTGTACAGTTACTTAGTTTACATTGGATGATCACTCCAATTACATTGGGTGTACAGTTATTCCGGTTACATTGGGTGTACAGTTACTCCAATTACATTGGTGTGCAGTTACTCCAGTTACACTGGGTGTACAGTTACTCCAGTTACATTTTATGTAAAGTTACTCCAATTACATTGGGTGTACAGTTACTCCAGTTACACTGGATGTACAGTTACTCCAGTTACATTGGGTGTACAGTTACACCAGTTACATTGGGTGTACAGTTACTCCAATTACATTGGATGTACAGTTACATTGGATGTACAGTTACTTCACTTACATTGGGTGTACAGTTACTCCAGTTACATTGGGTGTAATGTTACACCATTTACATTGGGCTACAGTTACTCCATTTGCATTGGATGTACAGTTACTCAAATTAGAATTTTCTAAATATAAAACTATGCATTTCTGCAAATTACATAAAATGCATGATGACCAAAGCTCAGTCTAGAAGGTTCCATAAATATGACAGAACCAGGACATCAAATCTTGATCATTATATTGGCTTCTAAACCATCTGATGTTCTATCAGTTTTAAACCTTGTCTTCTAAAGGGATTGAAAACAAAACAAGTACATTTTTGTCATAATATTTATTCTCAGTTATGACACCGAACTTCCTACTCATACACATTTTCTGTCCCAGAGAGAGAACAGGACCTAACTTACAGTGTGTTTTGTTTTCAAAGCCTGGTATGAAAATTTCTGTGCAGTCTTTGAGTCGGGAAATATAGCTTAAAGGGAAATATAGCTTAAAAAATGATCTGCACTGAGGGATTATAAACTGTGCTCTGCTGCAAAAATTGCAAAGTCTTTGCAAATGCCTCATGATCCACTTTGATTCCTGCCTCAAATAAGACCTTCAAAGTGTTTGTCAGAGGAATCATTGCTTCTGTGTGATGGTGTCTACATATGCCTAGTGATACCATTTCTTCCTCCATATACTGTCTTAGAATTCACTTTTCATGAACACGCAGGGCAAACTCAGCACCTTTGCTTAACTCACCTGCATTTATTTAAATTCTGATTTCCAGGCATTGCTGAACTTGCACTGGGTGTGCAGTTTTTGAAATTTGACACAAATTGACAAAAGAGTAAAATCTTCCCTTAAATATTCCTTTTAAAAATTTTAAATACCTGCCAAAATCATATTTTTTTTGGTCTTGCCTCACCTTGCCTTACCTCACCTCCACCAATAGCTGGCTGATTTGTAGTCAAAACCTTAAAAGGCCATCATGGACTGCCTTTGATCCTATTATTACTTATAACACATAAAAAATCATCCCACCTTTGGCTTGAAACTCTCCAAATTTACAAGAATAGGGTAATCAATTTACAGTTTGTTGTATATAAAAGGTTAGCCATTGTCTAACAATTCTTAATATGACATTTCTTCAGCATTGCTTTGTTGCACTTGGGAAACAGTTCCAATCCCCACTAACCTGGTCCTGGCTGGTTTCTGTAATTTGTGGATAGGATGCACAAAAAGGCTGGGGGAGGTCTCACTTTTTCCTTTTTTTTTATAGAAAAATCTTTTAATTTAGTATTAGATATATTGGGGACAAATACTTAAGAAACATCAGGATTTAATACATGTTTGTTTCAACACAGATTATAGTACAGGTTAGGAGATTTTACTGTGGTTAAATAGGACTTTTGTGAGATCTAAACTTGACCATAACTTGACTGTACAGATAGGCTTGTAAATCTTACCTCCAAATACTTGATCTGAGACACAAACATATACTTAGACCTTTTCGGGTTGCACTTAGAACTTCCAGTCAGAAAGCCTCTTTGTTGCGGCAAATGAACCATCACTTTGTCTTGGACGAATTAAATTGGTTTTTCAGTATACTACCAAACTATCCACTAGTCTATCAAATCTTGCATTTGATGTAGTCTTTAGGCCTAAACACTAAGCCTAATTGTATGCATAGAAAGCAAATATGACTCCATCACATGAGTTCATCCTGTTGTAGACCATGCATGCTAATGCCACAAAAAGTCTTCCATGGTGTCTGCCTGGTGATATCATTTCTTCCTCCATACACTATTTTAAAATCCACTTTGCATGAAACACAAGGCAACTAGGACTTTTGCTACCTGCCTAAACACAACTAAACTCTAAGCATTGATGGCCTTGAATTTGAAGAAAGCAAATTTGACTCCATCTTCTGGCACATGAATTCATCCTCATATGGAAGCAGCAAAAAACCCAGGATTTCTAATGCCATAAAAAGTCTCTGTTTCCAGATTACTACATTGATTATAAAAATCCCTCAAAATGATATTGCATCTTGACGATTACAAAAAGTCTTTTACCAGTCCTCTTGTTTTTCAGAGTGAATTTAATGAATTCAGAACCTACCATCATAGCTAAACATCTCTGTATACTGGTTTGAAAGATGAAGATAGGGTTGCAACTGCTATTGGAACACCTTTCAACTCAGTCTTGAGCCAGTAATCAGATAAAGCCTCCATTTTTACCGCAGAGATTGCAGTTTACTGAACTTTTTGTGCTGCATCAAAACTTCACAAAAACAAATGTCATCATTTTTTCAGATTCCCTTTCCACATTGAAAGTCTTACAAAAACTTAAATTTGATAACCTGTTTATATCGAACAGACCCAGGATATGCTCATACAATCTGGAAAAAATTATTTTGTACATTTGGCAACCTTGTCATGTTGTTAGTCAGGGCAATCAAGGGGCAGATAAAGCAGCCTGCCCTGCAGTCACACATTTCTGAATTGAAGATTCCATACCATGATTCAATTATTATATAAATTGCATGTTGTGTATATATATATATATATATATATATATATATATATATATATATATATATATATATATATATATATCTATATATATATTATGGAATGAAAATTCCACAAGCAAGCTGACATACCTTATATAAAACAAATTGCCAAGATGAAATACTACTGTTGTGTCTACATGTGGAAAACAATCCTGACATAAGCATATCTCCTGAAGGTGAACTTTGACCAGAATGCATACCCTGACATTGTCCATGAACACATCCTTGTCAAGTGTATCAGCATCCACCCTATGGGACTGAGAAAGCCACCACAGAAATCTTTGTCTTTTTGAAAGGATAAGTTTTTTTTAATAAATGTTGATCCTGTATTTTTTTTAGATTTTATGGTTTGTACCTTTATTTTTCTTATATATCTACATTTTGCAAGATATTTGATATCTTGATTTTTGTCTTTTATCTTGTAAGGACTAAATGTTTGCATTTAATTGAAAGTGTTTATCTTCCTAAAATCTTTCTACAAGTTTGTACCATTACATTTTTTAAACTTGTGAAAAGTTTTGTATACTGCTGGTAATTTCTGAATTGACAGTTTCTTATTAGCAGGAGTATATCAATAATACACCCATGTCTTTCTTTCTTTGGCAAATTATGTACACAGGTGAAAAATCCCCAAAAATATTTGTAAGTAGAATTTAAAACATTTTGTAAATCTTATGTTTGAATTCGTCTTCTTTGGGAAATAATATTTTAGATTCTTCAGATTAAGAATTTAGCATTGTAGATTAATCATAATTCAATATGTAAAATTCTTGTAAACATTAGCCAATGTTAGTTTTCATGAGAAAGTGTTAATACTATGTGTAGTGTTTTCTTGAGCTCACCTGGCTTTAAAGCCAGGTGACCTTTTGACATGGCCCTGAGTCCATCACATATTTGCCAAAACAGTTGCTATTTTTGGCTCTAAAATACAAACAAAACTGAGCTAGTTGGCAGATGGCATTCTGGCATTAAAGCTTTTTGTATGAAGTGGTAAAGATCCTCCATGAAATATGACTGCTGTTATGAAATATAGAAAAAACTTTAAATTACTTCACAAAGCAACTGAAAAGAATTTAACCAAGGACTATATTAAATAATAACCATTTGAACATTGAATAATAGCCACTTGAATATTGAATAATAGCCATTTGAATATGGAATACCAGCCATATGAATATGAAATAATAGCCATTTGAATATTGAATACTAGCCATTTGAATATTGAATAGTAGCCATTTGAATATTGAATAATATCCATTTGAATATTGAATACTAGCCATTTGAATATTAAATAGTAGCCATTTGAATTCTGAATACTAGCCATTTGAATATTGAATACTAGCCATTTGGATATTAAATAATAGCCATTTGAATACTGAATACTATCCATTTGAAGATTGAATACTAGCCATTTGAATATTAAATAGTAGCCATCTGAATACTGAATACTAGCTATTTGAATATTGAATACTGGCCATTTGAATATTAAATAGTAGTCATTTGAAAACTGAATACTAGCCATTTGAATATTGAATAATAGCTATTTGAATATTGAAAAATAGCCATTTTCTGCTCCATCCTGAATTTTCTTCATACCATGTTTGTCAAATTAGTTGAGGTTTGCTCTGTGGAATCTTTGCTTGTACTGATGGTAGGAACTTTAGAACTAAGGTCAAATGGGACTTTAGAACTAAGGTCAAATGAGAGCTTGGAACTAAAGTCAAATGGGACTTCAGAACTAAGGTCAAATGCTTAGAGATTTTAAACAGAATTTCCCAACCTTGATCATCTTGCACTTGGGGCTAATTCTGTGGTATTTCTTTATCAATCTCCACCTCCACAAATAATACTGTATTCTGCAAGCTGTTTTCAACTTGTTTCTGGTGATTTACCATGGTCTAAAATTTATATGATAATATGCTAGCTGTTCTTGACTTCCTTGTCTCACCTGCTCAAGCAGAAAACTAGGGTCATCATTGTGATTTGTAAACAGTGTTAAAGTTTTGAGTTGAATATTTTTAATGTAACACATATTCTCGATTTGTTGCTTTGGTATAATATTTATTTATTATACTCTGATATAATATTATCAAAGGTCTAAGTTTATAAGGAGATACTAGGAATTCATGTCTTGCCTCTTTAAGCGTGAATCATGTTTCAGTATTGTAAATAATGTTTGCGTGTTGTTATAAGTCAACCATCTTCAAAGTCAGTTGCCTTATTCAGTTGAAACTTTATGATAATAGTACAGTACATCTCAAGATTACATGCTGACATGCAAGGAGTTCCTGTTTTGCCAGTCTCATCTACTTAAGCATTTTAGTCAACGATATTAATGTTTTGTGCAAAAGTTTATAAAAGTCATATGCAGAGGTAATAAACTAACAAGCATATGGACACAGGTGAGATGGCCAGGATCTGCTAAGTGAGCCAAAAATGTGCATGTATTGACCTTAGTTCCTATCATCATCAATCCATTTTATACACTATGGTTAGCCAAAATATGGGATATCGCTGATTCCAGACATACCTATAAAGGACAAAGGAAATGTTCTTCCCTGTGCTCTTATCCCTATGAATTCCCATTGGGTATGGGGTCCAACACCACAAATGAAATGGTTCTTTATTCTTTTGTGGACTCTGAACTCTGTACATGGAGTAGAGCTGATGCTGCAACTCATGAACTGCCATCATCCTCTCATCAGGTGGCATCATATAGGAAGGCTGAAGGTATTATGTTATATAAACCATCCAGGAAAGATCAGCATTCTTGTCTTCTTCTTGAAGTTCCTAGTACACAGAGCCACTACTCAGCAAGTGGAGTTACAGGCTGTGGCTGTGTGTGCTCCTGTGTAATTTCCACTCCTAATGAACATAGTAAGGTCCATCCTTTTCTTTGTGCATAACACACTAGACAATAATGGTGTACTGTCCATCTCATCAACACAAAATGAATTCAGTGTGCAAGAAGCTCATTTGATGTCACCTTATACTGAGCATACTATGTCTCTTAAGATGGCTGAAGAGCAGGAGATGTGTTCCTTTGACATGGCATTAAACTTGGTTTACTGCCTCTTATCTATGGAATTTCATCTAAAACCATCAGGTGCAAATCTAAGAAGATTTTCTCCAGCTGGGAGAAACTCTCAGACATACAAACCAAACCAGATCTGCTGCTACTTACTCATTTATTAGCGTAGAGAAATTTATCAGGTTTTCTGCTCCTTCTATATGCTGAGACCTATGGTCTCTGCTTCATGCTACTGGATACATTTCCTTAAGTAATCCTTTAAACTTCTCCAGTCAGATGCCAGATTGTCTCAGGTGAGTATTTCTACTGGAGCCTGGGCACTGCTTCCAATCAAACTTATCAAAGCTATTGAACAGAACATTTATTTCTTGGTTACCATGGCTCCTCATGCCAACATATTCCCAGTTACTTCATTAAGTATGCTAAAGGAAACCTCGCTGAACCTAGCTACAAAACCACTTGACATGCTTTTTCTATGTCTGTGACTTTGTTTGGCAGGACTTCTGTATATCCATTGTGATGCTGTTTTGGAGTCCTCTAAGGTCTTACTCAGTCATGGATAAGACCTTTTCTGTGCAGCTCCTTTGGAAGCCAAGACCTCTTTAGAGGATTCATTCCTATGGTGGCTTCCCAAGATCTAAAAGATCATTAGCTCAGATACTTTACAACTTCTCCTGGCCCATCACAATCATGCAGGAAGCATGGGAATATGAATTGTCCTCAGAGGCCCTGTGCTAAGTTCTTTAAAGAAATTAATCCCCTGTCCAATCTGTAACCTCAATTTAAACACCCTCCTTGACCATTGCTGTGTTCTTTTAAGACTTCAATGGAGGAAGTTCACTAATTCTCCTTCCTTGGAGGTGGGGGACAGCCCTTTGGACTTGGACCCTTTGCTGCTTTGCAATCCACTCCTCTTCCATGTTTAGTCCTCTTTTTTGGTTATATTAGGACTTAATTTTTGTTAACACCTGCATTTGTGGATAAATCAAGACAGGTTCATGACTGGGATCCACATACATGCACCCAAACCCCACTTTTATCTGTTTGCAGATGCATCAGATTCCATCTGGGGTGCTCATTTTTTTTTTCCACATCAATAATCTAGAAATGAAGGCTGTATTTTTAGCTCTGCAAGGGTGCATAAGCAGAGTTAGGGGTACATAGATCAAGGTCTCCTCCAACAAAACATTTGTCATAGTGCCTCTCCAATGTCAAGGAGGCACACATGACCCTTTTTTTGTGAGGAGGTCTGGAACCTCCTCTGCTAGGCAGTCTTGGAAAACATCACACTCCAAGTTTGCCACATTCAGAACAAGAAAAATGTATTAACAGACAGTCTGTCCATGACAGGCAAATTAGTACCCATGGAATGGTGTCTACTCTCTGTAATAGAGTCCCTTAAAACACCATGGGGAAAGCCTCAAGTGGATTTGTTTGTGACCAGGCTAAACAACTGACTTCCCTTTTATATTTTCCCACTCATAGGCAGTGGATATGTTCAGTTTCTGGTGGGATCATCTGTTTGTGTACATCGTCCCACTGTTCCCACTGCTTCTGCAAGTTCTACAAAATGCCAGCAAAGTCCATTGCTGATATCATTCTGATAGTCCCACTGTGGCCCCAACAGATGTGGTTCAGTGATCTTCTAGACCTGCTGATAGATCAATCCAGGTCACTACCTTTGAGTGGGATCTTCTGTAGCAGCATGTGAGCTCCCTCCTATAAAACAGATCTCACATTCTCTGCCTTCATACTTTGCTCATCTCAAGCAATCTATCAGCCAGAACAAGTTTTCCAACCGGGTTATGGATTACATCATTCTGATCAGAGAGAATTTAAGTTCAAGGTTTGTGATGTCAAATGGAGAATCTTCTTGCATTAGTGCAATAGGTCACAGATTGATCTGAGCCATCTCTCTGAATTCAGTCCATGAATTCCTTTTGTTTCTTCTGAGAACACATGATGTTCAGTTTTGGCAATCAAGGGATAATTGCTGCCATTTCCAACACATTTAAATTCTCTTGGGGCATGACAATTGGTTCAGATTTGCAAATTGATAATCTTATTAAGTATTTTGAGCTGCAGAAACCTGTCATCCACTCTTTGATCCCCAAGTAAATCTATTTGTGCTTTGTGGTCTTTAATGAAACCCCTATGAAGGACTGAATGAGGCTTCCTTCCAGGATGGTACATTGAAGACTGTAGTTTTACTTGCCTTGACATCTGTGAAAAGACTGAGCAAGTTTCATGCCTTGTCTATCAACATTTGACATCTCTGGTTCAGTTGGAATTTTGAATTCATTTCTCTTTGCCAGCTGAGATATTTTAGTGAAAATTCAGTTACCTTCAGTAATTCACTCCTTGTAGAGATCCCCAGTCTCAATAAAATGTTTGCTGGGGATGATCAATATGGGCTTTTATGCCCTGTTAAGGCACTATATGTCAATCTCAATACCTCTAAAAGGAAAAGTTAGGGTTGAAAAAAGCCTTTTGCTTCATCATAATGGGTCCACTGATATTTGTCACTATTATTAAAAGAACTTACCGAAAGAGGCTTTTCTTTTATGAAACTATAAGCCCATGAGGTTTGAGTCATCACTGCCTCATGGGCTTGCTTAAATCATTCTTCCCAGGAAGATGTCACCAAGGCAGTAATTTGGTGACAATGCCTTTACTGCTTTCTACATATGCTCTTTGGCAAAACAGAGTGCAGGCATTTTTTTTCTTTCTGGGACTCGTAGTTGTTGCACAGCTTGTAGCCTGTCGTTACACCAACACACAGTAAAGTACGTTTCTCCCCCCCCCCCATAGTGTGTTCATTCTATTTTTTCTCTGTTTTGATAGTTTTCATACATCAACCAAATGTAGATATTTTGGAGGTAAAACTAACTTAGTTGTATATTACTATACTTGTCATTATTACTGAATGCCTTACTCCCACCCTGCTATGATGGCCTCATGTAATCATGGTCTATAAAAAAAGATGATAATTTTGCACATGGGCATGTGAGGTGCATGGATGGACTGTAAGTCCTGTTGACAGTTCTCAACTCTGTGGGAGGATGTATTGACATCAAATGGATGAGTTACTTCATCATGAAATAGAGGAAGCTACACAATATAAACAAGTAAGTGTTAATTGAAATTAGTTCCCCTCCTTCAAAATATTACATTTACCTGTGACATTCACAACATTTGTTGCATAAGAAGGCAGACACAAGAGGATCTGATGAGAAGTCTCAAGTCAATCAGAGAAAAACAATTCTATGAAGACGACACAAAATGATCAGATGACTGCAGCAAAAGTCCATTCACTAACATATATTTTTAAGTTTACCACCTTGGATGACTTTCAGTTTTTTGTTTTGACTTGAATAAAATTCTTACAGTTTCGATTTATCTGTTTTATTTTGTCAAGAAGGTCAATCCACCTTGAAAAACTTGTGCTTGACTGTTTTGCATTTTGCACCAACAACTTCATGGGACAGTTTAACAGAAATTCTGCATGATATTGAAAATAGGAATCCTGGTTTATTTGTAAAGCTGGAATTTCTGAACAGGAATCCTGCTAAACTAATTTCAATATTTTGCCTTTTTCTGATTTTATTCCAGTTGGAATCTAGCCAGACTGTTGGTGAAAAACAGTTCCAGCAGAAATCACCGTACTTTGCTGTATAAGGAATTTTTTCTTTCCAGGTGAAAAATGCATATTTTCCTGCAGGAGTCCTTGTCAAGTACAGCTGTATTGTGTATGTAATAGTTCAAGTTTCTTTACAAAATTAAAGCAGTCGCTAACTTTCCATTTAAAGTAAACAGATGAAAATGAAAATGATGTTTTAAAAAACTCAAACATATTCCCAGTATTCATGCAGGAAACAGGAAAAAAAAAAGTCAGAAAGTGGGATAATTTAGACCAAAAAAAAGGGTCACAAATATATCTTTGCCTGTTTTTTTGTTAGTACTAGTCTCCCCTGTCACAGGCTTTCTGTATAGGAATTTTAATTCCTCATGTTGAATAACCATTCCTCTCCAGAATCTAGAATTCATGTTGGACACTTGAGTTTATATTTGAGTACTCTCTATTTAGTAAGTGAGCTTGAGGGTGCACTTGATTCAGTCAGTCCAAAATTCTCATATGATCACTATTTTCTGAGGTCTTTTTTATGTTCTCTTTGGCACAGAGGCAACTTTCTTGTGACAAACATTAAAGATAAGGGTCAAAAGTCCAATTGCACATTCGAAAATGAATAGTGCAGGACTCACTAAATGAATTGAAACCAGCCTAGAAATGGGTGAAGATAAAATAGAGTATACGTTAGTTTTGATGGCCATGATTAGTGGATAACAAAAAGTAAAATTTTAGCAAAAAGAATCGTTTGAAAGATTATCCTTTTTTAAGTGAGAAAATAGACACAGTGTTTTATTTATGTAATTTCAGTCCTTTTACAGACTTAACTTAGGAAAACCCATTACTAAAATTAGCACCTGATTCTTTAGGTGTAAAATTGAAAACAGGTACATTAAAAAAAAATGCCACAGCCCAGATAGTTTTCTCTAAACCAAAGCTTGCTGGGTCTGTACTAAGAAAGAAAGGTTTCATCATGAGCATTCAGAAATTTATAGTTTTAAAATTTTTAAAATCATGATTTTCTATGGGAACGAAATTAGTACAAGTCTTGCATTCCCAGCATGGAAGTACCACCTTGTTTTCTTTTCCACCATACTGAAACATGATTTATTTCAGTAATAAGATAGCAGTATTTAGGATTGTTGAACTACACAGTAGGAGTTTAAGAAACATCTCTCATTGTCTTTCATGTCCCTGCTGGTGTCTACCTGATATATACTGATCCATGCACAAGAAGCAAAGAAGAAAGAAAAGAAAATCTACATTAAAAATAGATTACAGTATTAGGATGCACTTACAATAGGTTCAGTAGGATGATACAGTATGTTACAGTAGGATGATACACTTACAGTAGGTTACAATAGTACAATACACTTACAGTAGGTTACAGTAGGATGATACACTTACAGTAGGTTACAATAGGATGATACACTTACAGTATGTTACAGTAGGATGATACACTTACAGTATGTTACAGTAGGATGATACGCTTACAGTAGGTTACAATAGTACAATACACTTACAGTAGGTTACAGTAGGATGATACACTTACAGTAGGTTTTTCAGGGCAATACACTTACAGTAGATTATAATAGGATAATACACTTATAGTAGGTTACAGCAGGATGATACAGTAGGTTACAATAGCATGATACACTTATAGTAGGTTAAGATGATACTCTTAATGTAGGTCATAGTAGGATGATGCACACAGTAGGTTACAATAGGATGATACACTTTTTTTACTGTAGGTTATAATAGCATGATACACTTAACAGTAGGTTACAATAATAATAATAATAATGCTTTATTTATAGAGGTTGACTCATTAGTCAAGGACTATTCTCCCTTGAGGCCCTCTTAAGAAGAGTATAACAATGCACATTATATGAAGATAGCAATAATTACTGTTTATTTTAATATGTTTAGTATTAAAATACTAAATTCCATTATCTATTAGAAACACATTCATGCACATGATATCTCTTCTTTAAATACTCTAATATTTTCAGCAGATTTTACATGTTGTGGAAGCTTGTTCCATAGAACTGTACCAAAGTATTGGAAGCTCTTTTTAAATTGCTTTGTTCTTGGTTTTGGTGCTAGAAGGTTTCCATGTAATATTGATCTCAACTGGTATTGTGTTGAAAAAGGCCTGAATAAGTCCTGAAGATACTCTGGTGCAGTTCCATGTAGACATTTATATAAAAGAACTGCCTTGTGAAAATCTATCCTGTCATATATTGTGAACCATTTGAGTTCCATAAACAATGCTTTTGAGGGATGATCAATAGATGCATCTAAAATTATGCGTGCTGCTCATTTCTGAAGTTTGTAAATCCTGTCAAGCTCAGATTTAGCACAGTTTCCCCATACATTTGAACAATAATCCATTGTTGGAAGAATATAATGCTTGTAGTATAGATTGCGCATTTCCGTAGGTAAATATTTCTTGATTCTGCTGAGTAGGGCAATTTTGGATGACAGTGTTTTACAAAGCTTATCAATATGGTCATTCCATAATAAATTAATATCTACGGACACACCTGCAAGCTTTTCTTGTTTGACATTTTCTAACAGATGATTATTTATTGCAGGAGATAGTTCTGGGTTCCCTGACTTGTGTAACTTTTGTGATGTCCCCAAAATCATACATTTTGTTTTACCATCAAATAGGATGACACACTTACAGTAGGTTACAGTAGGATGATACACTTGCAGTAGGTTACAGTAGGATGATACACTTACAGTAGGTTACAATAGTAGGATACACTTACAATAGGTTACAATAGGAGGATATGCTTATGGTAGGTTACAATAGGATGATACACTTACAGTAGGTTACAGTAGGATGATACACTTACAGTAGGTTACAATAGGAGGATACACTTACAGTAGGTTACAATATGAGGATACACTTACAGTCCACCGCATGTGCTGGTACCTTGCAGTGGTGGCGAGGCTTAAGGATGCAAATAGGTGAAATGCAAAATTGTTGTCTAGCATCATAAATGTAGTGGTTGATATTCCATGTTCAGATACAGGTTTTGAGAGTGTTTTTATTTGATGCAAAATAACCACAAAAATTCAGATGTCTGCATCAGTGACATAAGTTCTTGGTGTTTATGGTATATCAACACAAATAGGCTAATTAGAGTGGAAGCAGTTAGGATAAAGGGCCTTGCTCAAGGACACTCCATGGTAGCTGACATGGATTGATCTGATGGCAGGATTTGAATATGTACAATTCAGAAGAGAGTTAGACACACTAACCAATGAGCCATCATGGTTCCAATCATGAAAGTGATGAGAGGAGAATGCTTCAAACATCTAGTTTGACCATCATAGCTCCAGTCATGAAAGTGAAGGGAGTAGAATGCTTCCAAATGGAGTTTGACCATGAGCTTCTCAATAAGATCTAAAGTGTCACATATAGTATAAATTCCAGTGAATGTATCTATCCAAGAATTGTATTAGAGCGCTTTTGTATTTCCAGAGAAAATAATCACTTGAATTTAGTAATTTGAAGAAAATAAAATTCAGCCCAAACTAGTCATAATATAGTACAACTTGAAAGTGCTAGATGTTAAAGCACAAATGACCAAGTCCTCACAATCACAAGATTATATAGTTCTCTACTTGACCAAAGGTCACAATTAGCATTTTCTCAAAAAAAAAAAAAACATTACCTAATGGAAAATAACCTTCTAGAATGATCCTGATGTTTACAAAAATTAAAACTATAACCTGTAAAATTCACTTAGGAAAGTCCAAAACCCTGACCCAAATAAACATTTTTACTTCTTCTATTAATAAAGATCCTGATATTAAGCTCATACACATAGACAATAATTTAGCTATGAATTAGTTGTTTGCATAAAATGAAATTTTAAAAAAGTCAATCAGGTCGAGCAAAAATGAACTCAGTTTTGGACAAGGTCAAGTCCAGCATACAATGTTACAATGCTACATTACAACAGCATGTGATGAAATAAAATTTTTTAAAAAACTAACCAACAAACAATTAAATATTCATAACACCAGAAAGGAGACGGACAATGTGAGAGGGCATGCTTAAATAGATTGACATCATGTCAAGATGATGTTATCAAAGATCAGCAACACTGAACAAATAGAATGATAAAAAATATTCATTAGACATTAGTCATGATACCTTTTCATGTTTTTCACATGTGTCTGATGTGGAGTAATGTGACCCAAGATGGAATTCAAGTGGCAAATTTCTAGATGCCTTCATGCAGCCTTGGGCATAAAAAATAAAGTACAAGTTCAGACTAGTGATAAATTTAAATGGCCCCCATATGATGCAGATTAATCATTTTAAGAGATTTCTTTCATATTTATTGGCATCTGATTTTTCATGACTTTTTGGGAATGTCAATATTTTCTTAAAAGTACAAGCTTCATATTGGCTGCTTATGATTAAGGTCACTGTGACCCAAACCAAACTTTATAGATGGCTAACACTTGAAATAAAGGAGAATTTCACTGAGTTTGGGGTCAAACAAAGATTAAGGTCATTATGACAGAGAGGAGGAAATTGGTTTCTATACAAAACATTTCAATTTTCTACAAAGAGAGGTATTAAACACAGGGCAGAGGTACATACAGTTCACAGTACTCTTTTTCTTTTCCTGGTAGAACAATGACCTCAAATATTAAGATTATTGGTGTGGGATGCTCTTCTTTGAAGAATTAAATGGGTTCTATTTTAATCCAGGATTTTCAGATTTTAGATTTTCATATATTGTTTTATTGCATGTCTTAATCCCATGAAAGCCCACTGATGTCTGAAACTGCTTTGAAACTCTAGCATTATCTGCATCTTCAACATGCAAAATTGCAGTTTCAACTAGAACTGGTTGCCATATTAAATAAAAAGTATACTGAACTGAAGTATTTGAGAGGCCACCATTGTAAGCAATACATTATTTAAAATGTGTTCCTCTCATCTATGAAACATGGTTTTCCTCTATTAAACAAAACCCTCTAAAATATAAATATTTTTTTATTATTTGAATTTAGTTTTTATGAAAGAATTTAGAAAGAACTTGGTTTGGTGTTTCATGTCATAGAAACTCAAGTGTGTTATTTATTGCTAATTAGATGGAATAAAGTGCCCTGCCCAACGACACACCATAGTAGCCATCCAGGGCTGGTCTGATGGCAGGATTCAAACCTGCTGCCTTTCAGTCATGAGTCTAATGGCAGGATTCAAACCTGCTGCCTTTCAGTCATGAATCTAATGGCAGGATTCAAACCTGCAGCCTTTCAGTCATGAGTCTGATGGCAGGATTCAAACCTGCTGCCTTTCAGTCATGAATCTAATGGCAGGATTCAAACTTGCAGCCTTTCAGTCATGGGTCTGATGGCAGGATTCAAACCTGCTGCCTTTCAGTCATGAGTCTGATGGCAGGATTCAAACCTGCTGCCTTCAGTCATGAGTCTGATGGCAGGATTCAAACCTGCAGCCCTTCAGTCATGAGTCTGATGGCAGGATTCAACCTACAGCCTTTTGGTCATGAGTCTGATGGCAGAATTCAAACCTGCAGCCTTTCAGTCATGAGTCTAATGGCAGGATTCAAACCTGCAGCCTTTTGGTTATGAGTATGATGGCAGGATTCAACCTGCAGCCTTTCAGTCATAAGACTGATGGCAGGATTCAAACCTGCAGCTTTTCAGTCATGAGTCTGATGGCAGCATTCAACCTGCTGCATTTCAGTCATGAGTCTGATGGCAGGATTCAAAGCTGCAGCCTTTCAGTCATGAGTCTGGCATGCTAACTACTGGCTCCTTAAAAACGAAAGTTCAACAAGATGGAAGTGTATAAGGGAAATTTTTTGGTGCTAGGTTAAAGTATATACTCGCTCATAAGTTGGATCTAACTGTAAACAACACATACTATATGCTGGCTGGCATTGCATATTACATTGGCAGTTGAAAATCCTTGTTGTTTGTTCTAATAATTTCTCCTAACAAACTTCAAAGACTCACATCTGTTGGTACATTATGCAGTGGCAAATCTGAATCAATGAAAAATTAAAGTTGGATTCAACTTATACCTGAGTAAATATGGTAGTATAAAATGAATTATGAGTATATATAGTAGTATAAAATGTGAGTATACATGGTAGTATAAAATGTGAGTATATATGATAGTATAAAATGTAGGTATATATGATAGTATAAAATGTGGGTATATATGGTAGTATAAATGTGGGTATACATGGTAGTATAAAATGTGCTAGATTAAACATTTACTTAAAACATGTTAAAATGATTTATTACTTTCCTTGTTGATAGAGTTGATGCTAGAATACTTTGTTAATGTATGTAGAAACAGTTCTTGACAAGACCCTGGAGAGATTTTTAAACTTACAATAAAAGGATAGAATATATTATTCATGACAATCAAAATTCACTGACCAAACCCCATTCCAAGGAATAAAAGTGAACACAAATTATTAATAGGAATGATTATGGCAATGCCATTTCAGTAGATAAAGTTCTAAACAGAATTACACTACATTACAGTAATTCCATTTCAGTATACATGTATGCAGTTCTAAAATGGAATTGGACTGAAATACAGTTCAGTAATGCCATTTTAGTATGCAAAGTTCTAAATGGAATTACACTGTAATATATTTCAGTAATATCATTTCAGTGTATAAAGTTCTAAATATAATTAAACAGTAATACAGTACATGGTTGGATCAGGGGGTGTTTCCAGGGTTTCCAAACCTCCTCAGGCTAAAAAACCCCCAACAAATGTACACACACACACACACACACACACACACACACACACACACATAGACAGTCACTTGTCACTTGAAATTGGACCATTGTTTTATGTTTGCACACATTTATTGGGTATTATGCACACCTTGAATACATAGATACATAGACTTTTGCTTTGGTGCCCTTTCAAGGAAAGTCAGGGCCCATTTGAAATTTTACCTCCCATGACTTGGCCTGATCTGTCCTGGCAGTACAGTAATGTATATACAGTTCCAAATGGAATTGCATTGCAACTGATACAGTAATGTCATTTGAATATATAAAGTTTTGAAAGGAATTGCACATATCAGTAATGACATTTCAGTACAATATATAAAGTTTTGAAAGGAATTACACATTACAGTAACGCCATTTCAGTATATAAAGTTTTAAAGGAATTGCACTGCAACTGATACAGTAATGTCATTTGAGTATATAAAGTTCTGAATGGAAGTACATTACAATATAATACAGTAATGCCATTTCAGTTCACATGTATAAAGTTCTAAATGGAATTATACTACATTACAGTATTGCAATTTCAGTATATAAAATTCTAATTGGAATTGAACTACAATATTTGCAAGGAACAGCATGTTTTCTCAGGTTAAATCTGGTCATACATGATGTTCTCTTAAGGTTGGAAATATTTCAGTTGAGACCTAATACACACGAGTACAAGAAATGTTTGACATTTCCAGGTACGTATTAATATCGTAAGATGGGAAATAATCTTAGGGGTTTAATGTTCAATGTAAAAGTATGATGGTCAATTGCTATTAATGAGACTTGGAGATTTCATATATAATAATGAATATTATTAGGACACCAAAGTGTCCTCTTTATTATTTTTGATTTAGTACTTTATTTGCTTTAATTTAGTAGATATGGGTAGCTTGGGGTTATTATTAGTTCTTGAAGTAGATGAGAGTACTGGGGGGAGGTCCACTCAAAAGTCACTTTTGTAGAAATTTTTATTTTGAATGTTAGGTGCTATAATTAGGGATAATATGCAAGGAAAAAAGAGTTTCAAGCATCCTGTAGTTCATAGATCTTTTGAGTTGTCATAGTTGTGTTAAGTGCCTCAGAAACTCTTGTAAAAATGTCAGAAACTCTTGTAAGAGGGCAGAGACATCAGAATGCATTATATCACATGTGTTAAATTCCAAGTAACTGCTGACCAGTCTTAGAGTTTTACTACATAGTATGGTGTCCTGGGAGGGTACTACTAACTACTGGCAAAAGTAGGTCATAGTATTTACAGACCTGATGTCTGATATATGGCCTTGATGGTTGTGTTCACATTTCATCTAAACAGAAGGTACCAGTAGGTTCAAGTGTGTATTGACCTGCTTATACTCATCAGTTCTGGTTGTAATGACCTATTTTATTTTGCTATAGCTTTATTTTGCTCACCTTGGTGAATTATCAGTGTCAATGATTTCACAAATAAAGATATATGCAGTCACACTGCATCTCAACCATTCTTCCTTGCAGTCACACTGCATCTCAACCATGTAACAATATATGCATTCGTACTTCATTTAAGCCATAAAACATGTATGCAGTCACATTGCATTTCAACCATTCTTCCTTCCAAAGCTTAGGTCCTAGGCAACCATTTGAAATGGATATCACTGCATCAGTCCCCTGGGGATGTGGCTAAGGTTAGGTCCTAGGTAACAGTTTGGAATGGATATCATTGCAACTATACCCTAGGGATGGGGCTAAAGGAATTCAATTTATACATACATTCTTAATTATGTTTTTGCATTAGGCTCAGGAGTTTTTTGCAACCTGTATCTATAATGTTATACTTGGAATCATGAAACTTGGCAATGTCGATCACTGTGATGTGTATTTCTTGTTTCTCTGACTTTGGTTAGTTTTTGTGTTCAGGATTATTTCTCAGTGTCTGTTCATGCTTGATGGCCTTTCCGCATTGAAAGTCTTGTGGAATCTTAAATCTGATAACTCATTAATATCCCAGATATTAGAGAAACATGTTATCTGGGCAAAGTATTCAGTACCATTGGCTGTCTAGTCACATTGTAATGAAAGGGCAGACAAACAGCCAAAGCTGCCTGCTGTTGCCAATCTCGAATAGGAAGATTATTGATGCATGAACTAAACTTCTGATAGTTGACACAGTGGTCATGACTTCAAGAGTAGTAAAATCTTTTGACTTTCACACAGTAAAATCTGGTTTCTGAGGGTGAACAATGATTATAGGTTCTGAAGCATAGTTTAAGAACAATGATTTGAAGGGAAGAAAAAAACAAAATATTCTATGCTATTTTAGATCTCCTTGGTCATTGACCAGAACAGCTTATGGGATGGTATGTTGTCCATCATTCATAGTCCTTCTGCTCATTAGCACAAGTTTGTTATTGCTACTCCTTCTAAACTTCTTAGAGAATTACCATAAAACACACACACACACCAAGGTCTAGCTTGTCCTTAAAAAAACGGTGTTGCTTGGACATCTATAATGGCCACCACAGTGGCCATCTGAAATATTTTTTGTTTTGCTACTCCTGGATGGATCATCATATTGACATGGAGTTTTCACCAAAAGACTCTTGTATGATATAAAGTTGAAAATTATGTTATCATCTGACACACCCTGAATGGAAAGTCCTATCAATATGGGATTTTCATAATAAGATAATTCTTATGATATTTTCTTGGTCACAAATGAAAATGGTGGTGATCTGACATCTATTGTGGCCATCTTGAAATCTTATTGCTCTGATGGTTGTATTGATATGAAGATTTTGCCAAATGTTTTCTAATTATATCTAGTTGGTCCAAAATGAAGATGGTGTTAATCTTGCATCAAATATGGCCATCATGGCAGCCATTGGGAACATCTTTTTATTGATACTCCTCCTTGAATGATGGTCATATCAATATTTGGTTTTCACTAAAAGACTTCTTATGATATGTAGTTGGTCCTAAATGCAAAAGGTGCTGATGTTACATCCAATATGGCTGTCATGGTGGCCAATTTGAAAATCTTGTTATTACTCAAAAATATCAAAGATGGTTTTCACACTCAGCAGTTACAAAGATGAAAGTCTTGTATTGGATTCATGGAAATTCTTTTCTTGTCAGTGGAGCATCAGAACTTTGGATGGACAGTTGTTTTGACTCTAATATTACTTCTACTTTGTTATCATAGAAAAAAATGCTTTTTTGTATTATGTCTTTTATGTTCTGTCACAGGGGCCAACATTATGTATGTCAAGCCTGAATTTATTTTCTGCATGATAATTAATGTTTACATTAGCTCCTGAAGACTACCATAAACTTCTTCTATAGATGATCTTTGTAATCACTTATTACATTCTGGATGTGCAAGAAGTGGGGTCACATACAATCAGCATTTCCTTCCTTCTGTCCAGCTATGTATCACTGATTACACTCTGGTCATGCAAGAAGTGGGGTCACATACAATCAGCATTTACATCCTTTTGTCCAGCTATGGATCAGTGATTACATTCTGGTTGCACAAGAAGTGGGGTCACATACAATCAGAATTTCCATCCATCTGTCCATCCATCTGTGATACTTTCATTTTCTCTCTGTAAAAGTTATTCGAGATAAATGGCTGAAAATCTCCATATAGTTTTGCTATACAGGGTCTGTTTTCTACCACAGCTTGGGTCCTATTTGTAAGGCTATGTTACAGGTCAACAAGTCAGTTTGCTAAAGATTTTTAAGATAGATGAATGACATGTATGTAGAGGATGTGTGTTGTACATCATAGACCAGTTGCTATCAGCAAGGAAGAGAAAATATCAGTGGAACTTCTCCCATTATGCTGTATGATTCTAATGATAAAGGTACAACATGTAACTTGGTACATTTCTGTAATACACACATGGTACTTATTTAGTGTGTCTGTGCTTTAATTGTAAAGCAATTTCAGATACATTGTTTGTATACCACAGTTGATATTCTATCTTCAGAATGATGGCTACAGCTGAACAGAATTGACAAATTTCTTCTTCATAATTCTAAACATGTTAGAGGCAGAGGAATGAAACTTGTCATAATTTAGTATCACTGTAGCATAGTGTGTATTGTATAACAAAAGTAGGGGTTTTAATCTTCATAGGTCAAGGTTGCAGTTAATGGAACTTAAATATATCAGCCATGGTAGCTCAACCTCTCATTGACTTGTAAAGATAACATTGTCTTCACTCATTTATAACTACTGGAATGTGTAATAGTTACAATGTATATTACTAATACATACTATGTACATTAGTAATACTTACCATGTATATTAGTAATACTTGTGATGTATATTAGTAATACATACCATGTACATTAGCAGTGCCAGATTACCAAATAGGCAGAATAGGCACCGGCCTATGGGACCCAAGCCCTTTAGAAGCCCCGTGACAACGGATCAAAATAGTATTGAATTGATTTGATCTTGAAAGTATTAGGAGATAATTTGCGAGGGGGGCCCCAAGATTTTGACTGCCTAGGGGCCTCCACAGGGTTTAATCCGGCACTGTGCATTAGTAATACTTACCACGTACATTAGTAATACTTACCATGTATATTAGTAATGCATACCATGTACGTTAGTATTACTTACCATGTATATTAGTAATACATACCATGTACATTAGTAATACATACCATGTATATTAGTAATACTTACCATGTACATTAGTATATTAGTAATACTTACCAGTATATTAGTAATGCATACCATGTATATTAGTAATACTTACCATGTATATTAGTAATACATATCATGTACATTAGTAACACATACCATGTATATTAGTAATACATACCATGTATATTAGTAATACTTACCATGTATATTAGTAATACTTACCATGTATGTTAGTAATACATACCATGTACATTAGTAATACATACCATGTATATTAATAATACTTACCATGTATATTAGTAATACATACCATGTACATTAGTAATACATACCATGTATATTAGTAATATTTACCATGTACATTAGTATATTAGTAATACTTACCAGTATATTAGTAATGCATACCATGTATATTAGTAATACATACCATGTACATTAATAATACTTACCATGTACATTAGTAATAATTACCATATACATTATGTAGTATAGTATTACCATGTATATTAGTAATACTTACCATGTATATTAGTAATACTTACCATGTATATTAGTAATACCATGTATATTAGTAATACATACTATGTATATTAGTAATACTTACCATGTATATTAGTAATACATACCATGTATATTAGTAATACTTACCATGTATATTAGTAATACTTACCATGTATATTAGTAATACATACCATGTATGTTAGTAATACTTACCATGTACATTAATAATACTTACCATGTACATTAGCAATAATTACCATATACATTATGTAGTATAGTATTACCATATATATTAGTAATACTTACCATGTATATTAGTTTCCAATCTAGGAAGTAGATCATGGATCATTAACATATCAGTTTTGGAACTCAATAATCTTGCTTTACATCTTGTCTGTTGCTTATGTTACATTTGCATCTTGGGGTTCCACCTAATCCAGGTTGAGGTCAGTTGTTATCTTTCATTGTTCAGTTCACTGTTTAGATCAGAAAACATATGGGTTTTTATACAATGCCATACTCAGGGTCATAGTGCATATATTTGATAAGGCATGTGGAGTGACAACAAATAAGTACTTGTGATTTCTATGTAGACAACAGTGTATATTCTGGCCAATAATTCTGATCTTACAGTAAAATGAGATCAGGCACTCAAGAGGATGGAAGATATTTAGAATCCCTTGAAGTATAGATTGTACTAGACTAGACAGTGAAGAGGTCATGTAATCACTTGCTAACAGCACTAACCTTATGGATGATAAAAAAGCACCACCTTTTTTGTGCCTTTGACAACTATAGGACCCCAAATGCAGGAAGTTTTTTTTGTGTTACGCTAAAGAGTTCCATGATTAGACTTTTTTTTAAGTACCAGAAAGATAACTGTGGTATTCTTTCATTAGTCTGAATTAACAGGTTTATCCAACTAATGAATTTATTCCATGTCAGATTTGCATCCATTTATTGTCAGTTGTTTTCTAATCCTGACAGTGTTCATCTAGCATTGGTATTTATGAGTCTGTTTTAATGAAAATAGATTATGAAATTAGACTGTAAATGTTCCTCATTTTTGTACATGAAATTTTAAGAGGATACTGATGACAGTGTATGGGCCAAACAATTTCATTGGTTTGAGTGGACCTAGGATTTTCTTTTGCCCCAGTATAGGATTTTTTGCTGTATAGCAACTAGATATTTTTTAAACTAATATAATGGACATGGTCAGTTACTCTCTTTTACAAATCAGACCAAGAATATTTTTAAAGATATTTGGGGAGGGGCCTTAAAAAAATTGTTCCTCCCCCGCAAAAAAAATCAGTCACCCCTACTTGAGATAATGATATGGTCGTTCCTTAACAGTTTATGATAAAGGTGTTAAATACTGCTCAGAGGCAGAAATTATTAAAAGGCATGGCAGGAAAAGGGGTTCAAGGTGCAAATAAAAGACAGGTGTTCTATAATTAGTCAATGAATCAGCCATCAATCAACCAGTTGAAGAAACAATATAACCTGTTGCTTGTTCAACTGGCACCTAGCTGTGTATCAAGAACAACTTTTATTTGAAAGGTGAAAGTTTATAGCTAAATTAATGCTTTGGAAATCTTTGAAATTTGATTTTATTCTTCTTGACACTGAAAGTAAGAAGTTTTTTATGCTCTCCCTGCACCCCCCCCCCCCAAGCACTGCATGCTATGGTCGGTAGGGACATCTTAATGTGATTGTGTCTCTCAGTCCATCCTGAAGATTACAACAAAAAAAATGAATGTAGACAAATGAAATTTTGCTTGCATATTGGTATCCTATATAGATGTAGACAAATGAAATTTTGCTTGCATATTGGTATCCTATATAGATGACTTTATAGATTTCCAGGCATTACAGCAATTTTTACACATTTTAAAACAATTAAGCCAAACCCGACACCCACTTGCGTTAGACAGAATGAAATTGAGAAGACATGTATTTGTATTCATATGAAAATTATCTGTTAGATTTTCATGCTATTAGAGCAATTTTTCAATTTCTGATACATTTTTTAATAAAAGCCTTGTTAGCAAGACTGAGTAAAAACCAGTTAAGTCGGACAATGAAATTTAGCAGATTTCTTCATATGCAGATCTAAATGACTTTGTCAGCTTTTAGTGCTATTGTATAAGTTTTTCAGTTTTCTTCTACATTCTAAAACTTTGACTATTTGGGTTGCAGTGAGGGCTAACATCGTTTACAAAAATAAATCTTATGTTGATTATTCTGCAACTGAACTTACCGCTTAGGTCATGTTAATCTAAAGATTTTCATGGTAATTTAAAGAGATTTGTGGTAATTTAAATAACTTCATGGTAATTTAAAGAGCTTCATTGTAATTTAAAGAGCTTCATGGTAATTTAAAGAGACTTGTGGTAATTTAAAGAGCTTTATATAAATTTAAAGAGCTTCATGGTAATTTAAAGAGCTACCTGTTAATTTAAAGAGCTTCATGGTAATTTAAAGAGCTACCTGTTAATTTAAAGAGCTTCATGGTAACTTAAAGAGCTTCATATTAATTTAAAGAGCTTCATGGTAATTTAAAGAGCTCCCTGTTAATTTAAAGAGCTTCATGGTAATTTAAAGAGCTTCCTTTCATTCTTGTAAAGATGCCCAAGTAATAGCCATGCATTATGTTTATTAAAATATCATGAAAACATTGTAAAGAGTATGCAAACATAAAAATGAAATTTATTTGAATGCAAGATCACATAAGATGATAAAAAGTGCGTTATCTTTGTGAAAGCAAATATTTAATCTGAAATACCCAAACTTAAGAAAACCATGTTTAGTCTTTATAATCCACTCTGATGTAAGGTAAAAGGACTTAGAAGAATTGCAACCTTGATTTGTTACAAGTCAAATTCCAATACTGTAATGCTGGACAAAGACTATGTTCAGCATTTATATAAAATAAAAGAGAAAATGCTTCACCAAAGATGGACACTCATAACTTTGGTCTTTACTTCATTCTTGAGAACACACATACAAAATGCTACATTCTTAAGTTATAGACCATCTTTTTTCTGCTGCCTATTGAGCTTTTTCTAAATATCAAATATGGTCAAAAACCAGAATACTGGACAGGGCATTACTATGGTCAAACACTTTCATGTGCAGTGGTCAAAAACCAGAATACTGGATAGGGCATTACTATGGTCAAACACTTTAATGTGTAGTGGTCAAAAACCGGAATACTGGATAGGGCATTACTATGGTCAAACACTTTAATGTGTAGTGGTCAAAAACCAGAATACTGGATAGGGCATTACTATAGTCAAACACTTTAATGTGTAGTGGTCAAAAACTGGAATACTGGATAGGGCATTACTATGGTCAAACACTTTAATGTGTAGTGGTCAAAAACCAGAATACTGGGTAGGGCATTACTATGGTCAAACACTTTAATGTGTGGTGGTCAAAAACCGGAATACTGGATAGGGCATTACTATGGTCAAACACTTTAATGTGTAGTGGTCAAAAACCAGAATACTGGATAGGGCATTACTATGGTCAAACACTTTAATGTGTAGTGGTCAAAAACCGGAATACTGGATAGGGCATTACTATGGTCAGACACTTTAATGTGTAGTGGTAAAAAACCAGAATACTGGATAGGGCATTACTATGGTCAAACACTTTAATGTGTGGTGGTCAAAAACCGGAATACTGGATAGGGCATTACTATGGTCAAACACTTTAATGTGTAGTGGTCAAAAACCAGAATACTGGATAGGGCATTACTATGGTCAAACACTTTAATGTGTAGTGGTGCATTACTATGGTCAAACACTTTAATGTGTAGTGGTCAAAAACCGGAATACTGGTCAAACACTTTAATGTGTAGTGGTCAAAAACCAGAATACTGGATAGGGCATTACTATGGTCAAATACTTTAATGTGTAGTGGCCAAAAACCAGAATACTGGATGGGGCATTACTATGGTCAAACACTTTAATGTGTAGTGGTCAAAAACCGGAATACTGGTCAAACACTTTAATGTGTAGTGGTCAAAAACCAGAATACTGGATAGGGCATTACTATGGTCAAATACTT
This sequence comes from Megalonaias nervosa, assembly GCA_016617855.1. NCBI lineage: Eukaryota > Metazoa > Mollusca > Bivalvia > Unionida > Unionidae > Megalonaias > Megalonaias nervosa. The sequence continues at coordinate 50,871 of JAECUM010095607.1, forward strand.
TAATGTGTAGTGGTCAAAAACCAGAATACTGGATGGGGCATTACTATGGTCAAACACTTTAATGTGTAGTGGTCAAAAACCGGAATACTGGTCAAACACTTTAATGTGTAGTGGTCAAAAACCAGAATACTGGATAGGGCATTACTATGGTCAAACACTTTAGTGTGTAGTGGTCAAAAACCGGAATACTGGATAGGGCATTACTATGGTCAAACACTTTAATGTGTAGTGGTGCCTTACTATGGTCAAACACTTTAATGTGTAGTGGTCAAAAACCAGAATACTGGATAGGGCATTACTATGGTCAAACACTTTCATGTGTAGTGGTCAAAAACTGGAATACTGGATAGGGCATTACTATGGTCAAACACTTTAATGTGTAGTGGTGCATTACTATGGTCAAACACTTTAATGTGTAGTGGTGCATTACTATGGTCAAACACTTTAATGTGTAGTGGTCAAAAACCAGAATACTGGATGGGGCATTACTATGGTCAAACACTTTCATGTGTAGTGGTCAAAAATTGGAATACTGGATAGGGCATTACTATGGTCAAACACTTTAATGTGTAGTGGTGCATTACTATTGTCAAACACTTTAATGTGTAGTGGTCAAAAACCAGAATACTGGGTAGGGCATTACTATGGTCAAACACTTTAATGTGTAGTGGTCAAAAACCAGAATATTGGGTAGGGCATTACTATGGTCAAACACTTTAATGTGTAGTGGTCAAAAACCAGAATACTGGGTAGGGCATTACTATGGTCAAACACTTTAATGTGTAGTGGTCAAAAACTGGAATACTGGATAGGGCATTACTATGGTCAAACACTTTAATGTGTAGTCGTCAAAAACCAGAATACTGGGTAGGACATTACTATGGTCAAACACTTTAATGTGTAGTGGTCAAAAACCAGAATACTGGGTAGGGCATTACTATGGTCAATCACTTTAATGTGTAATGGTCAAAAACCAGAATACTGGGTAGGGCATTACTATGGTCAAACACTTTAATGTGTAGTGGTCAAACACTGGAATATAGGGTAGGTTATTACTTTGGTCAAACAGTGGAATGTTGGGTAGGTCAATACTTTGGTCAAACACTGAAATGTATAATGGTCAAACACTGGAATATTGGGTAGGGCATTGCTATGGTCAAACACTGGAATGTTGGATAGGTTATTACGTTGGTCAAATACTGAAATTTAGGGTAGGGCATTGCTATGGTCAAACACTGGAAAGTACAGTAGGGCATTGCTGTGGTATAACACTGGAATGTAGGGTAGGGCATTGCTATGGTCAAATACTGGAATGTAGGGTAGGGCAATGCTTAGGTCAAACACTCAAATGTGGAATAGTGCATTACATAGGACTATTAATCTACAAGAGAAAAAT